>JAQFYM010005388.1:0-13404 GCA_034694785.1 Agrenia bidenticulata
CAATTAAAATAACTGGATTTATTTACATAAGTCCACGCAACTTTTTTTGAAAATACAAAAAGTGGCCCCAGAAAAAAAAGTGCTAAAAGGGTTATTAGGAAATGCAGATCCACAGCTATTTATGCGGGGCAAAAAAATTGTAAATGTAGTCATTGTACTAAAAACTGTATGTTAACTTAGTAAAATATATTTTACTAGAGGTATAAGTATTTTACACATATATTTGTTGAAAATGAAAGACCCGGCAATAGAAAAAAGATTATACTGCACTGTCCCAAATTAAAATTACAAACTTTTACCATCAGTCTCTTGTTTATCAGAACCTTGTCAACTTTTAGTTATATCGCGGAGTTTTTTTGCAACAATAAGAGAGTTTTTTTGTTATTTTTATTTATATATAACTCAAACCACTAAAAACTGTATTTGTTTTGTATAATAACGTACCAAAAAGCTTGATTTTTTTAAAACCCGATTTTTGTATATGCAGGCGTTTATAAAGGCATTTTCTGTGGCAATGTCGTTTCTTGTGTTAAATACTAAAAATTATTCAGGTTCTTTCAACATGACACCGAACCTGTAAAGAGACGAAAAATGTATTAAAACGTAGCAGATCCTTGTTTTGTTAGACGATCGAAAAAAAAACATTATATAATTTTGTGAGCAGACGTTCTTATACCTGGTACAGGTGTATGGATGTACCTTGTCTGTAAAGACCTGTAGTTTGCATTAATGCTACAGTAGATATATATAGAATGCGTTTTTTTTTTTTTTGTTTGGAAAAAGTAAGAAGCAAAATTTACAATATATTAACCCCATCCATACATTTAACTAAAAAAACTTTTGGCTAAAACGGAATCGTATATAAATTTCACACGTTACAGGGGCACTTGACATACAGATTTATTTTCAATTTAAGTATAGATCTAATTTTTTAAGAAATAAAAATTTTGTTAAAAATAAAAAAATATTTAATGCAAATAAAAAAAAGCAATAATTGTATTTTTAAAATAATACCCCGTAAAAAAGAATAAATTATTATATCTTATAGTCTTTTGTATATAAATTTACATTTTTTTATAATGCACAGTACATACACTAAAATTACAACGATGTGCTGCAAAAAATACTTGCGTTGCACTTACCAGTAATTTGATTTTATTAACTGTGAATTTAAAACCCTTTTAAACATTAAAAGATAATGCCGTAGTCTTAAACAAAAAAACCGTGTAACAAAACTGTTTAAAAAATCTATAAAAATCTAGCCTGGTGTTTTCATTTTTTATTATGCGTTGTAATCTTTTAACGATGCACCAAAAAACAAATAAACAAAAAAATACTAATATTACTTTATTATAAAGAGGCTGCAAAGGACGAAATAAACATGAATTACATCGAAATTTTATATTTACAAAAGAATCAAGACACACGTTTGCCACTGACAATAAAACATAGCAATATACGCCACTTATACCTCATTTAAACATATGTCAGTTTCTTTTTACTACTTAAAGCTGATTAAAAAAAGCATTTATTATTTTAACAGTATTGGCGATTTCATTTATATTTTTTGTTAGGTGTAAAAACTAAAAAAAATACCATGTATACACTTACGTACAGTAGTACTGCCTTTACTGCATACGGCTGTTATATATTTTTTTCTCACGTACAAATATGAATGATTATTGGCAGAGCCGTGCTTAAGGGGGGGGGCACCGGGCGATTGCCCTGGTAAAAACATAAATAAATATACAAAAACATGCAAAAGACCTATTATAAAGCAGAAAAAAATATATTGGTTCGTATGCGCAAAATTTTTGTAAGATTATATATGTATCTTGCCAAAAACATATTTGACATATTATAAAGACGCATCTATAAAAAAATATTGTTTTTTTTTTCAAGGGCAAAAAATAACTATAATTGGCGTTTCAAGGTTTTTCAGCACTAAAGAAAAAAAAAATGTGCGTGAAATTTTTTAAGTATTAAAAATTGAGATAAAAGATAAAAAAATAGCTTTTTTTTTTTTTTATAAAAACAGCATGTTATGCGGTTGTGGTTGTCTTTTATTGTGTATTAATAAAATATAATTACATTTTTTTTTATAAGTATGCGGGTTGTTTACTTTTGAATGATTTTTCATTTAGAGCATTAGGGTACTAGATTTCTCATGTCTGTTTGTCTATAATGCTGTTCTTATATGTAAATAACTCTTTTACTCTTTTACTCAATTGTAATACAGATAAATGGTTTATTAATAAAAAAAATTAGTAAAGTTTGTGACCATTAGATACCTGTATTACAGCAACCGTGTAAATTTGCATACCACAACAGAAATATGCAATACAAACAGCATTGTTCTTTTTTTTTGCAAATCAAAGTCGAAAACTTCAGGATATTTGTGTCTCAAAAGTGATTTGTTTGTGTCAGATATGTGTAACAACGACAAAAATACCTGTTTAGAGTGTATTTTACCGAAACACTTCTAGATGGAAGTTTTTGAGCTTAAAATACAATTTTCGCATGTTTTTAAAAAAACGGGTGAGTGTCTATATAGTCAAGACACGACTGCTTATAATATATGTATATACACAGTAAAAAAGATGATTTTGTTACGTCACTGCAATGATCTTGAAATAAGTACTTTAAAACTGGTAAAAAGGTTTAAAGCCGTATCGAATTATTTTTGGCCATTTATGAGATTTGATGAAATTCTAGTCCGTTTCGTACATATGTCAAGATATAGGTATTCTATGTTATCGTATCTTTTTTTCTGTAAATTATACGCATATAGGGTTGAAGCACTTGAGCAGCAGTCCAGTTGTAAAGGATACATCGTATATATATACCGATATATAAAGATATAAAGAATATTTCTTATGCTTTTTCACCAAAAAATTTAGAGTTTATATAATAAGCTTACCTACTGATACAACCCTTTTTTAATTATATTATATCGAAGCTAGCAAGCAAAAAAAATACGAGACTTGCGATGTGAAAGTTACGCTGCAACATCAGTTCATCTATTTGCAATTTTTGTAGAGCTTATAACTTAAAGCATTTGTACACGATTTTGACGAATTGAAGGATAATATTGGTCGTTTGCCGACTAATTACACAAAAAATATTTTGTTTTGTGAATTTTGAAAAAAAAGGCAGGGCAACAATCTACCCATTTAATAACTACACGCATAGCATAAAGTAACATTGTAGTGCACTGGAAGAGTAAAAAATTTGCAAAAATACAAATTACACATTTAAATTGCAACTCTTTGGTTGCAGATTTTTCCCTACATTATTTTTATTTTTAACGTGGATAGCAGAACTATAGTTTAATGTGATTTTTACATAAAATGTTATTTAATAAAAAAAATTGCGAGGTAAACCCTAAATCAGCATGTAAATACTATAAATTTACGTAACATCGTATTTTTTAGAATAAAGTTTTAACTCAAAATAATTTACCGATTTTTTTACATAAATAAAATGTTATGCAAATGACATAAGTAGATTTTTTGACTTTATGTATACTTAGACGCAAAATACGCCCAGCGAATGATGTTTTTATGTAAGAAACTAGTATTTCATGTAGACAGTGTTACAAATCGAATATAAAAATAATATGTACACATATTATTTGTTGCGCATTTTTGCTTACAACAAGTATAAAATATAAAGTATATCTAAATTGCATAGGTGCTAATTGCTTTTTCACGTGTACAAATGTAGTTTTTTAAGCTTCATTATTTGCTATTATTTGGCAAGATTTATTCCACAACAATTTTTATGTGTAAAAATTGGTAAATATAAATGCAAACTTGTTAATTTTTTTTTTTTGTAAACAAAGTCAACGTTATTTGTTGACAGCGGTAAAACGCGATCGTGTAATATCTATTGCAAACTTTGCGACCATCTGTAAAATGCTGGCAACAAGTTTCGAACATGTACAAATTTTGATATCTTTCTATATGTACACTCAATACGCATTGAGAAAAAAGCATTACAAGAGATTGCAAAAAAAAAACGGTTTTTGAATATTGTCAATGTTTAAATTCTATAACGTCTTACTTAAAATAATTAAAATTAATTGCTATGCTTTTTTGTTATCCTTTTCCATGTCTTTTTTATAAGATTTGTGATTATATACATACAAATGTAGTTTTAAAACTAGGTTTTTCTATTGCATACTTGGCATTATACATTTGCGACATACAAGTCATTTTTAATATAAATGCGTGTCTATAATAAGCATGCAAACAAAAAAACGGTCAAAAGGGGTTGTACTTAAAAAATATAATACAAATTATGCTGTATGTCAGTCGTTAGCCTTTTCTGGACTCACATTTCATACTATGGCAAAAAATGCTTTTTTATAAGACTTTGCTAAGTTATATACTTAAAAGCATTTCTTTCTTAGATATAGCTATATATTGACTAATTACAACCAGCAAACAGTATGTAAATTGTGTTTTGCTTTACTTTTCCTTTTAAAAGTTACCAAAGTTTAAGATCTTTTCCTAAAAAAACTAGAAAATAATACTTCGGTACTTATCCTTGTTATGTACTTAAGAAAAAGAACGTGCGGCTGGTTTTGCATGTACTTATATGCGTTTGGCGGATTTATACTATTTTTCTGAACAAGTTTATATAAACTGAAAACTCTCTTTATTTATAAATGCAGCGGGACCGCTATAAAAAATTTTGACGCGTTCTGACGACTTTCAACCAGTTTATAAGTAAAAATAGGATTGTGCATTGTAAGTGAATACCAGCTTGTCGTAAACAATAAAAAGTCCTTGTATAAAAATAGAATAAAGTTGTTTCTATTTTGATTTGCAGTTTATTTTGCATGTTACATGTAGATTATTATTACAACCGCTTTTTTTTGTTATATACTTTAAACACAACCTAACACATCCTTCAAAAAAAGTAAACAGTAAACATGCATGTTTCATGTTGCATCTTTGACAATGCAAGTACACATGGATCGGTTTTTTGTTAGGCACTGATAAAACTTTTTTGCACAAATATACAAAATACATAAAAAAATGCGCCAAGCGGTTGATATGTTATAAGATCGCCTCTAATTATTAGTAAAAACATATTTTAAATGCTGTATAGGGGTAATAATACAGCTTTACAAGTTCTTCATTTTTTTTTTATATCGGCTAATTTTTTTTATAGTTTGATCTGAAATTTTTTGGTTTAATAAAGAAACTGAATTTGTAATTCTACATTCAGAACCCCATCTTATTTTGGTTTGTACGCATAACGCCTAAATTTGCGCATACACTTACATTTATTTTACGTTTGGTTAACCATAGTCGTGTTAGAATTTGCTTAATGTGGCGTTTGTCTTAAAAAGATCATGATCGAAATATGATCGCATCTAAAGCTAGTGTTTTATATGAATAAAATTAGCTGTAAAGAATCCAGATCAACATTATGAACTTTTCAAAAACCGCAGGCTTTATTTTATAAAAATATGGCTCTTTTTATATTCAAAGACTGTTACACATCAAAAAACCAAAAGTATTATTGTAATATTTTTTTAAACAAAATCAAAAAGTAGGTTGTAATACCTTTACATGCAGTTTTCCTATGTAAATGCAACTTTTTTTTTTTTACATTGGGTAATAGTATTATATTATATATATAGTTTTTTGTTCTAGATAAAAGCTTTTTGTATTAAAAAATCTTTTTTAAATTATATGATAACTCCTATAAAAATACTGAAATAAAAACTTAAAAAACGAAATGTACTAGTTTTGGTTTATATGTGCTAATTTAAAAATATTTTTTGGCTGTAACCTTTTTGTCTTTTTTAAGCATAAACTCAACTTTAAAAAAAGTTTTTACTTGTAAATAGAAAAATTGTTTCTTTGGACTCGTATGCAATAAACCAGAATAAAAACATGTTTTATAGATTTTGTGAGAGTCTTACACACTTTTTTTACATATTTTGTTGAAAACTAAGAATATAGGGTCATATACTATGCGGTATTTTCTATAATTATAGGCAATGCCCATATCTTCGTGCCAAGTAAAAGAAAAAAAGTACATATGGGAATTTTTTTTTATACCCTCGGGGTCTATTGACCCTTAGGTACAACCACACCACAGAGACAAAAAGTATAAAAATACCCACAGCACAAAAGAGTTTTGACCGTAAGACTAAAAAAAATATTTTTTTAAGTACCCATGGTCTTTTGTGCAAACCCCATGGGCACAAAAAAACACAAAAATGCATTTTTTTACACATAGATATTTTAAAGATTAATAAAAAAGACGGAATACCTACATTTATAGAAAAGCAAGCCATTGGTTTAATTGTTAGAACAATCACTTAAAACTAATTACATTTTTATTTTTTGCGAACGTTATTTATTTTGTAACGAGTACTTCTTTGTCATATTGTTAGTTGTATCGTTACACGCACAAAACATAAAATTGTAGATATGAGACACAGCCTTTGCGACAACCGTCAACAAAATATATTATTTTGTATTTGATTTCTATTTGATGCAGATTACTCGAACTTTTAAATACAGATTACAATCCTAGCATATTTTTATGTTACAGAAAAACATATTTATATTCTTAAAATGTTATAGGAATCTTTTTTTACTATGACAATCAAAAAAAATTGAATATAAAAAATCCAAAATCAAGAAAAAGAAGATTCCGAGGATTAAGTTTATCTGGAGCTACGGGACCTACATAAAAAACTGCATTAGAGCCAAACATTAATTAGAAAACGTTTACGACTGCTTTTGAACCCTATAATATTTTTTGATACGTTAAATCACATATTTGCTTACTCATCATACACTTTAATACCACTCGCTGTTATTCAATAATATTTACGCTTTTTTTTGTTATCTTTTTTTGTAAATGCTCTGCAGATCCTAGTATTGGATTGCCATTATAGTAGATAAATTGCAACTAAAGCTTTTTTGGGCTGTAAATACGTACAAGTTGGCTTCACGTAAAACATTCTGTTAAAATTATATATAGTGCAAACTATACAAGACTACAAGGAACAATGTGTAATATCATATTGCGCAAGCAAAAAACTTATTGCGTATCTAATTTACGGGCTATTTCTTTTTTTGTCGATAAGTAAGTTAAAAGAATTTGCATTATACAAATGTAGATTCAATACAATATACATTAAGCTTTGCTATTTTATTTTAACAAAAAGATCCAGGATGCTTTTCTGAACGGCGAATACGCATATTTTCCAAATATTTAATGGACCGTCTGTGCTGAAAAATAGTTAGAGAGTAATAAAATAAATCGATTATTTTACTTTATGATATAAATACAAGTAAGTTCCATGCATGCTATTGTAGTAGGTTATATAAAAGTTTGCTTTTCAACTCAGCCGTAGTAAATTATATCAGTTTTATTTTATGGTTTTAGCTAACTAATTCTCTAGTGCAAAAGGCTGTAATGTTTGCGTATTTATACATTTTAAAAACAACAACGGACTTTTTTTTTGGTATCGAACCTATTATTGATTCAACTGCAAGGATTAAAACTTTGTCAGAAAAAAAAAACACAAATACGCATATGAAAAAGAAAATTATCATATTACAAACATTTGTTATAGTAGATTTCTAGTATTTAATGTCAAAAATAGACGCGCTTTTATATCCGTCACTCCAAAGTGTTTTTTGTTAATAACATACCGCCTGCATACCATTTTTTTTGTATAATTTTGCCTGCGATGCCTTGCCACAGTACTTTAAGTATTGTTTAAACACTCTGTATATAAAACAGAATAAAAAAACCCAAAACACGTAAAAAAAACAACTTGTAATGTAAACAAAAAAAAATACACGTTCGCTTTTTACCTTGACGTTTTGAGTTTATAATTGCTGTTTTGCATTGTTGCGATGATACGTCAGGTCAATTATTTGATATATCAAGTTGCTTTTTTGCTTTTTTGTGTCAGATCTTATGTTACATGTTGCTTTTTATTGTGAATATTTGACGTGTTTGTTATGCATATAAATTAACGTTGAAATGGGTGAGAATATACAGACAGAAAAATTTACAAAGAACGTTTAGTTGCTCCTGTCGATAGTTCAATGCATTTTTTTCACCTATTACCTGCTTTTGACTTTGACTTTCCATTTGCCTTATTGCGTTGGGCGTATGTTTTTTTTGTATCTTTTTTTTTTGTAAGACAGTTTCTGAAATATTTAGTATACTCCCCCGTGATATTTTTTTTGTTTGTATAGTTTGCTAATTTTTTTATCATTTTTATGGCTTATGTGTTTGTATATTTTTTGAAAAAATTACAATGTGATTTTTTTTTTATATACAAGCCCCTGACGCTTGTGTTTAATCGTCAAAATCACAAAAAACAATGCAAAAGCTGTGAAGATATCAAAAGCATTTTTGTAAACTTAATCCTAGGATCTGAAATTTTGATCAATTAACACCCTGTTATAGAAATAAATAAGAAATATAAATTGTAATTTTAGTTTTTTGATTTTAGTGAATCTTGCGATAATCAAATGCGCATATTAAATAAAAAACCGAAAATACTAGTTTTTCTTTTACTTTATAACAGGCTTTTGTTGCTGAGGCTGTATATTAAACTGGCTAGTTTTTTGGAATAAGTAGTCTTTGCATCAAAAAAAATAGAAAGTTGCATGCGAACATACTGAAAATTAGCGGACCGTTTGGTTTATAGTTCAGTTTTTATCGTAATTACACTTTTAATTGTTGTTAAACTTTTGCATCTTGCGTACGTTTGGTATACGATCCGTTTTAGTTTTTCTAAGTGTTGGTATCGGAATTAGACCAATTCCGCCCCCTTCAGCTTTATTAGCAAATAGGGGCATGAATAAGCAATACATGCAATCTGGATAGCGCAAATTGCGTAGAATTGGATTCTACAATGAAAGCGTACAAAATCGCGCATAAAAAGACCTTAGACCGTCGTTTAAAGCGTAAATGTTCATATGGGGTGATTAACGGCTAGAACCTTGTATCTGGTGCGGGGGGCAATTGGTAAATTATAAACCAATAAAACTTTTGGTACTGATACAATGTTTTAGAAAGAATTGGCTTGGAAATAAACAGTAGGTTTAAAAAAGGGTTTTAGTAAAAAGTCGAAAGCACCCACAGGCTCATCCAAAAGTTACTTAAAGATTTTTCTTTATACTCCAATTTGTTTTTATGTATATATTTATAATATTTTTAAAAAAAGCATTTCGCAAAAAACTTGTCCGATCGAGTCGTATGAAAAAATACAAAAGCACCGTTGCATATCGAAATACTTTTTTTTAAAAAAAAAATAAAAATAAATTATGAATTGACTTTAAAAAAGAAAAACAACATAACTAATCCTTGTTAAATAATCAAATATATTTTTTAAAACTATAATTGGAAATCTGTCTTCGCAAAAAATAATTTAAGCTGAATGGCCTGTCTATTTGTATTGACAACGCATTTTTTAATCCCGGTCACTATACAAAACTGTCAAACTATTTTTTTTTTAAGACGAACAGATGCATTGGTAGATCTTAGCTTGCCTGGTTGTTCTTTTAAAATTTATACACAATGTAGTCAAGAGAAGATCGGTTGAAAAAAATTCGTGTTTAGGCGATACAAAAAGACTTTGACGTTTATAAACATATTGAAATGAAAATTAAAAGTGTTGAAAAAACAAACACGCCTAATTCTTTTTTCTTACTCGAAAAGCAAAGCTTAAAAGACGCGTATCTTAATATAATAATGTATATATATTTATATTTAAAATGATGTTAGACAGGTTTAATTTTTTTTTTACCCGGTGTTTTTTTTTATTTAAATTTACATATGGCTATACGGAAATTTGCAACCCCTTATTGATTTTACTTTGATAAAAAATAATTTACCATTATGTCTGCGGCACGTTGATTAGAAAATATGAAGATTTAATCGTCTTGTGTTCACCCAGGTCTATTCTGTTGTAAAATTATACCTCGATTGGCTTTTAGCTTTATCACCCAGATTTTGGAATCGGAATATGCCCAGATCAAATATAAATTCTCGAATTAGTTCGTTTTTTGGGCAATTATATCACATTTGCATTTTTTTAAAAAACTTAAGTTATAAGAAACGGGTTATTTATAATAATTTGACACTTCTTAGATTGTTAATGACACTAATTTTTTTTGGTTTTACGGCAGTAATTAAAAGAATTTATTTTAAATAGTTTACCTCCATATTCTCTATTTTGGATTTATTGCTAATTAAGTATTCGGCGTTTTAAGATTTGGCGCTTTGGTACTGAACCGTCATTCTCGTAGTTTTTTGTTAGTTTGTGTATGAAGAATGCATTGCCTAGGCATCCTGTTTTGTATGGGAATTGCATATAAATTTAGGCAATTTATATAAAATACCGAAAACAAAAATACAGCACCGAATGTTTTTGGCATTTCATTAAAGACCATGGCATTTATTAAGATGCCTAACTAAATAAATTGCCCGTAACATATACATATATATAATATGGCTACGCACTCAAAAGCAGAGCAGAAAAATTCCACATACTCTGTTCTTGTCAGTTTTAAAAATTATAAATATCATCAGTACTTATGATTATGCATGAGCAAAAATTGCAGTATATTTTTTATTACATTTTTATGCAATTTTGCTAAATTTTTGCTTGTTTATTGTATTAAAATACAATTTTTTATGATAAAAATTTTCTAAAAAATGATATAACAGGTAAAATTCTGCAAATATCTTGCAAACCATACAACAGCTCTAAAAAGGATAAAACAACATAAGGAGAAAATAAAAAATCAAAACTTAATTTTAAAATTTTTTATTGTATGAAAAAAATATTTTGCAATGGTCTTTGATTTCTATTTAATCTTATTGTTGGCTCTCTCTCGCTGATGTATCAATCAAGTCAGCGCATATTACCCCTTCAAGAGCTGAAGAAGTACGTCTGCACAAGGTGAAGCGGCATCCGGGCGACTGAATGGGGTCGAGGGAGTTGACTTTGCGATCTGTCTACATAAAACCCTCCGAGACCCTAGGCGCCGCTTACACTACCGGTCACAGCCAAAAGATTGTGACGCATAGCAAAATTTGCATTTCGCGAGAATTTGCGTTTTCGGCGCACCAATATATTTACCATAAAAGGAAATTATAGTTCTGGTCTATTTTGAAAAAATAGTACTGAATATGGTTTATTGGTTTTAGATACGATGGAAAGGTATGTAAAGCCTGCAGTTATAAAAAAATAGTTATTACATGAATTTCCGCAAGACAAATAAAGCTTCAGGCCAAAAGCCAACATTAACCAAAACTTATAATTGACAATAAAAATATTTGACAATGTTCAAATTCTGGTAGCGTTGTTATTTCAATTTATGTAATTACTTTTTGTTTTAACAGCATATTTTTATGCTATTGTTTAAATATTAACTCCATGATACAAATAAAAAAACAATATACAATAACTTACACACATTTGTTAAACATTTCTTTTTTGTGAAGTACAACAAACTAAATGGTATACTGAAATTGCAGACATTTTGATTTTTGCATAATAATGGAGTGGAATCTATATTATCCAAAAGTTTATGCAAAAAAAAAGCTGTGACACGCACGTTTAATCTTTTATTCGATCGTGTATTTATATTATATTTAGACATATAGTTTCTTGTTTTGATTGTAATTATACACATGCTTGCGGAATAAAAAATAAATCATTTGATAATACACTTGTTTTTTTTTGTAAATAACGGACAGTAAGTAGTATTTACGCATACAAGTTTTTTCGTTATTTTCAAATATAATGTAAGGTATGTTATATACATACAAAAACGCGTTTTTTTTCTATTTTAATAAGGCTTTGCTTCAATGTGGTAAGGATGTAACTTTTGCATTGTAAAATAAAATTGAGTTGTAAGGGGGGTATAATTTATAGTTACATACTTAAAGAAAAGAAATAAATTTTATTTTAACACAAATAGCACTTGGAATTAGTTTTTATAAACACTGAGATACTAATCATTGCAGATAAACAAAACACTTGCAGGGTTTTATCATACTTAACCAAAAAAAAAGCCGAGGAACAAATATATATATAATTGTACGCTCATAAATATTTTTTTTTCTTCATATTTTTTTTTGTATAAGTTTGTTTCGAATATACGTTTTATTTGAGAAAAGTAGACTTTGCTAATTTTTGAAAAAAAACTAAGTTTTTAAACGCAACTTATATTCTTACCGTACAAGGAAAGACAGAAGTTGCTTCGTTCTTTTATTATTGTGTTTTTTAAACTATAAATTAGTTGCAAAATTTCAAATTTTTAGTATTTTAATTATATCAGGCGTTTTTTCTGGTATCAAGATAGACTTTATAAAACACAAAAAACCTATAAATTATAAAATTTTTTTTTTACTTTTTTAGTTTTTAAAACCCTACAAGTTTTTAAAAAATGTAATTGCGCTTAACTTCTATACGTTCGTTTGCATTTTTTGCAGTTTATCAGTATTTCCTTATTTTTTTTATAATTAGAAAGTAAACCTTTAATAAGTACTACGCCTTTATATATTACATAAATGACTTACTATACTTTTTGTTGTATTTTAACTTGTATATGTTGCGCGAAAAAAGGATATATTCATGTATTTAATTTACAAAAAAAGCAGCTTGGGTAAAATATGCAGTTTAATTAAAGGGTTATTTGCAGTATTATTTTGGGTGAAAACACCAAAATGTATAAATTCTCCCAAAATGGAAGAATATACACCAAAACTATGAAATGAAAATAGGCCATTGAACGAAAATCACATTGAGCGCATATTTGTATACAATAATAAAAAAACATACATTTTGCACAGCAATATAGGTAAATATATGCTCAAAAAAAATCAAATCAGTAGTTTGACATGTTTATTGTATATTATCTTATCTAAAAAACACATGTTAACATATATAACACAATCTTATTGATATGAATTTTACAGTGCCTATAAATTGTTATATTGTAAATTTTTGCAGCGAAAAAAGGCATACATTTTTATATGTCTTTGTTCTAATGGAACACTGAACGTTCTTTTTTAAGTATGTATGCAAACCTGTTGCGTTATTATTCATTCCCTTTGTAATACCACGCATGTAAGAAGTAGTTATTCCACCATGTTCATACGCAAGAAATTCATGTATAGATATCATTTTTGAGGGCTTAAGTGTATGTACAAAAAATGTTGATATTGATTGTAATGAAGGACTGATAAATTTATTTAAAAAACTATAAAAACGTTTTTACAACTTTAATGTTTAAACTTGTCTACTAAGGAACTATATTACCGTAAAGTGACAATAAGTAAAGCAATTTTAAAAAAAAAATTTGCGTGTTTAAAACAGTTAAAATAAAAAAGTAG
>JAQFYM010005389.1:0-13402 GCA_034694785.1 Agrenia bidenticulata
ATTTCGTTGAGCGCACTGCAACCTTCGGCTGTGGCTTAGTCGTGTTAGGCTGAGCTTGGTTTTGGTGGAGCTGACTGTTCATTTATCAAGTCAGCACCCTCACCTCTTTCATCGCTTAGGCACCCGCATGACCTGCGGGCACACGTACGGTTTTGGCTTCCTCTGAGGTCTCGTCCGCTGACTTGATCAATGAGTCAGCGGATAGAGACTCAACAACAACAAAAAAAAATCTTTATTGCATCTTTTTACAAAAAAAAAAAAAACTAGTCGTTTTTACAGTGTACACTTTACATTTTACACTGCCCTTTAACCCTCGTTTTAAATGGTGCCAGACGACGTGGGGATCCACCTCTATCATATCTTTTTTATCGGCATCGATTACGACTATACGCTCAAAGGCCCTTCCACATCCAAGGAACGACTAAACGCGACTATCAGTAATATTAAGTCGAGCCTGACTACCATAAAGATGCATGCCTTCACTTTTGGCCTTCGCAGCCTTTTCTTGCGCAAGTCTCAATTTGAGATCGTATTGTGTGTAATTGGTCAGTTCGACAATCCAAGAATTGACACTTCCACCGTGATTTAACTTCAAGAAATTTTAAATCTCCAAGAACCAATCAACTATACGATCTCAAATCTTTTTACAATATTATAAATAAATTTGTACATCAAAGCAAAAAATGACAAAACTTTTTTATATCAAGATAATACATGCATATCTGTTTCATTTTTAAATCCAGTTTTTCCTTTTGAGTATATGGTAAAAAGGCAAACAGCTTTCTTTAAAACGTTTACTTACAAATTAAAATAGTTTTTTTTTTTATAAACTCTATGCTCTTTCTGCCCTTATTTTCTATTGTTAAAGAAAAACAAAAGCTAAAAAAACGTAATTATAACCGTTTGCATTTTAAGAAATTGTTTTACATTAATCATGTTTTTTTGCGTGTTTTGCTGATAATGTTTTTCTACTCTATTTATTTTAATTTCTTTAAAAATATGGTTTTACGTACAAAAAAAAACTTAGAATATTTATTTGCGTACGCACAATATAAGTGAAACAGATGACGCAACAAGAAAAAAAAAACTGCATGTTTTTGCTAGCAACCACTTAATTCTTACATCAATAATAGATAAACAAGCATTGTTACTATATGGATTATTCTTTTATGTAAAAGTTTTTTTCATCGATTGCTTAGTTACGCTCTGTTTCAAAAAAAACGAACCAATCATTAAGTTTGAGTTTTTATTGCTTCTATCATCATAGAACTCTCTGTATACGCACAAAACACTGTACACTAAAAATTTTTTTTAGCGCATAAATAGTCTAATTTGCCTATAATAATATATAAAAAACAATGTATGCAGTGTGTTGCAATCTTTTGCAAGTATTGGAACATTAAAATGGTAAAACAATTATTTAAATTACAATTATTTCAATATTGCAACTAAAATTATTGTATGAAACCCTTAAAATTATTGACTGAAATGCTTTTACACTTAAATATCGTTTGAAAATGCCCTAACTGTTTTTCAGATTTTACAGATTTTTCTTGCATTGTAAAAACAGGCATTATATCTTTTTACGCTTATGTAAAGTCCATTCTGAAACTGTTTATAATATTGACATACAAGATGATAGCTTAGCAAGAAAAAGTGTCGCGCTTTCACTTCGACTTTTTTTATTTGCGTAAAATTTGGTAAGTGCAAAACTACAAAATATTTCGCAATAAAATATAAAAAAGTCTTGTGGTTTTTTACTTTTAATGCAACAAAAGTCAACAAAAAAAGACGTGATTCTTATTTACAGGGCTTTAGGTCAATGCTGCAATAACCCATTACATACTTGCTACTACTGATAAGACACACAAGCTACCAGAAGTAATGGCATACTGATAGATTAACACCAGTGACGTAGCCAGGATTGATGTAAGTGAGGGGCCAATAAGAAAATAATTGTTAAAAGGAAAAAAAAAACATTTTAGCCTTTTTAGTAAAAAACTTTGGAAAATATACTTTTTAACAAATTTTTTTCTTTTGTATGTTTTGGTCAAAACCCTTAATATTGTATTGTATATTTAATTTTAAAAAAAAAATTATAAATCAATATATTTTATTGTTTAATATATTGAATATATTTAGATATATTGCAAACAATATAAAAATAACAAAAGCGATAAGTATAAAAATAACAAACTTTTTATTTATTATTTTATTAATTAATAATTATTGTTTTTTCATTTCGATTTTTCCTTTTTATTTTCTAAATCATTTATGTCTTTTAATGTATTAAAACGCCAAAGTGTCCAATTGCCTTTTGACACCCTAATAGTTTTAACATTCGTCTGAGACATTGCCATTCTTTTATCATCAAGTATATCTTTTGCTGTGTTAAAAAACGGCTCACATGTATTAATCGTTTGGTTTATTAATTTAAGTTTTTTATATTGTTACTAAATACTATGTTTTTTATAAAAATCTCATTCGTTTATAAACACGATCAACTTGTTTTTGTATTTACTGTTTTGTATCGCTCACACTATTTCTTCTGCAGCTTTCATTCCTTAAAAAGTTTAACATTCTTTTTTGTTCTTCATTTTTTTAAAGTAAATCTTGTTCATAAATATTTTTACAATATCTGCAGATGCATCTTATGTTTGAGTGTATTTCTGTATCATTAATTACAAAGTAACTTATTCCTTGATATTTTGTCATTGTTTCTAGAAAATAGACTCTTGCCAAACTAATAGAGCAATTTTCAAATTTTAGCTCCTGGATGTCTGATTAATAACCGCAGAAATTAGCAAATTCCAGTGGTGTGTTTACTTTTTCTAGATGTTTAAAACATGAAAAAAAAATTTAAATCGTCAGCAGAATTAAGGTGCGGTTAAAGAATGCAATACATCTTGTAAACATTATATAAATAGCACACCATCTATATCTATTACACACAATTGGCATCATTTTGTTTTTTTTTGGTATCATTGTACATTTTAAAGTTCGGTATTTTATCATCAAGTTTACTATGCGGGAAATTAGTTGTTGATAGTACATAATCGAAATACATCTATAAACAGCTAAATTAAATCAATGAATGAGTGAGCCGATCATTTATACTCAATTTTCTAGATATTCCTGTATTCACATTTTCTTTACTACAAATTGCAATTTTTTTGCCTTCAATGCATTTATCATACATTTAAAACGCTTATGAATTCTTTACATATATGATTCAGCCTAAAAAGGCTCTTGCATCATTTTATGTTGCCATGTTAGATGTTATCATTTTTGATTATTTAGTTTTTGTATAAAAAATGCCTTAAAATAGCAGTCTTGTAGCTCCAACTGGTATAAATTCACCAAAAGTTTACTTGTAAGAATCTAAAACAATTTTCGTTAGGTTTTATACTGTAAAACTATATTTTATATAAGAATTACGTATTATATTACTGTAAGATTTAGGAGAAAACCTTTTTTTATTTTTTCCTGAAAAAAAAGGCTGATTTGTTGTTAATCCAGTCGATTTTTTTATGCGTTTGCGTTGTTTAGAAAGACGCGGAATTAATATAAATCTCAGGGTTTAAATTTTGCCTGTTTTTTTTAAAAACAAAAAATATTACTTCGTATTGTTTTTCGCCAAAAGAAAAATAAGTTTGCATATATATGGTAAGTTTGGAATTTGCCCCAAAAGGTAACGACCGTGAAACGCGAAGAGCCACAGGCTCGGAGAATCAAATTCCATGCATAACACAGGCTCAGCATGTGATCAGCGCCGAGGCGAAGCCATGGTGCCAGATGCTGCTCCGAAGGAGCGACGCCAGCCCGCCGCAGGCGCAAGTAACGTCGCCACGATTTAGGCGCATTTTTTTAACGAGGAAATGATTGGTCACACACTTAACTGGAGCCCCTATCTGTTTGATAAGGTTTATTGGTTTCCGATGCGAGACAAAGTATTTAAAAGCAAAACAGAATAATAAAATGATTATAAATTCATAGGTTTTTTTTCCTAGACGTTCAGCTGCGCGTAGAATTGCGCCATCTTCCAACCTGGTATCCGACAATTGTTTTCAGTTTACTCCCACATTTACATTTGCATATGTTGTCGTCTCTTATTAAATAGAAGGTGACAACAATATATTTGTTATTCATTTTGGGTATTTGTAAATATATTTGAAGAAAGAAAAAAATATAAAAAAAAACATATTGATAATAGATAATGTAAAATACATATATTTACAAGAACAATAAAAAAATGTTACAAATAAACATCTTAGTATCAGTGTCTGGGTTCGACGCTCAAGAAAAAAGACCCCATCATTTACAATTTAAGCTAAGCTTGATTAAAAGTGAGAAGGGTAGGTCCCCGTTGCCTTTTTCCTGAATACACCACTTGTAAATACAATAACAGAAAAAATAAACAAAAAAAAACACTTGCAAAGATAATGCAATAGATCTTATTTTATTAAATAAAAATAGGCAACAATAGAGAATAAGTATATAAAAATAAAAACAAGTATTAACGCGTATAGCGGACATTTTTTACTAAACAAAACACTACAATTTTTGTGTATGGATATTGAAAAAAACTATATTAAAAGCAATTCAAGACGATTAATTAAGAGTTAAAATGTTTAAAAAATTTTATTAGTAAAAAAGAGTACAACGGCAGAGGAAACAATTAATAATCTTACTTGTTTATAATGAAAAATTTCTGTCTTAAGGTACGCACAACAGTTTAAATGTTTGTTTGTGTTGACTGTTTTTAATAGCAAAAATATTACATGGTAATTTAAAATTTAAGTAAAAAAAAACAAATTGAGATATATGGTTTTGGTTTAAATCGTCATTAAACTTACGTCTTGTTTTTACTGTATTAGCATATATTTTTTTTTTTTTGCAACAGCAACAATCATAACAGGTATTAAAAATATTTTAAGTTTAGCCAGACACAAATTTACAAGCTAAAATGTAAGTGAAGCCCGCCAAAGGCATTTTTTGTAAACTGCAGACATATCGGATATATACTTATTGTGTTGTTGTAACATACCATATGAACATCTATGTAAGCAGAAAAAACATTGCTTTAAATGCTTAACAAGCAAATCATTAGTGTTATAATTTTTTTAAAGTCGAAAAAAATCAAATGGTACATTGCATGCTTGCTCAAGATTTAATTTTTACATTTATAGCGCAATATTATACACAAAAATAAATTTTTATACTAAATTTTTATTATTTTGTAATTATTGTTATCTTGCCTTTTTTCATAAAAGTTTTTTACTCTTAATTAAAAAAGAAGTATATTTTTCTTTGTTAAAGTCTAATGCTGTATACACATAGTTATAAAAAAAACAGCGAGGCTAGATCATTGACGTTATGAAATACATTTACAACATTTCTAATTATTTAAAAAGCATACTAAACTTTATAGAGGTATAAATCTTAACTTGCCCAATTTTGTTAGGAAACAACCGAGAAAAAAAATAAAACAGCATTGTTTGCAATACAATTACACCAGAAAAACTACACAAAGAGTATGCCATACATAAAAAAGTTCAAGCCGTCTTTCTTTGACGAAAACCGACATTTCAAGTGTAAGTATGCATGTTTATAAAACAGCTCAAGGACAAATGCTTTTTAAAAATTATGATACAAGAAAGAATACTGTCAGAACGTTGTAAAAAAGATAGGCAAAGCAAAGTAGCCAATACATATATTCCAAGTACATACATAGGCCAACTTAATATAATTTTTTTTTATCAATTTGATTGTAAGCATCAGGATAATAAATGTTTAAAAAAGTTATATAATAGCATGTTCCATTGTGATTTTTTTTTTTGCAAAAAGAACATGTACTTTATATATGATATCTAGTGTGATATGCATGCATAAAGAATAAACACGTGATAAAATCTATTTTTTTAAAAGTAAACGTATACATACATACAATGCTTTTTAATTGTCTTCTTTTTTTTACGTAAAAGTACGAGTGTTACTTGCAGTAAACTTGTTCATAAAAATTTACATGAATACCAAACACCTTTTTTTATTTTTTTGTAAAAACGTATGTTATGTTTAAATTTAAACACATATACGTTTTGCTTTAACCTGGTTCTGTATTTTTTAGCCATGTTTTATAGTATGCTATTCGCATAATATATATATATATATGCAAAATTATTAAACAGTTGTTTCAATGCATTTATAGTTGTAAACTCAGTATTAATGCATTGACGTAAAAAGTATTCATGCCAGATTATTTCAATATACGTGTAGTATTAGTATGAGAATTAACCCATATTAGCGCAAGGTATGTCTGTTAAATATTTTTTACCTACTGATAAATACAACTTTGTTGCATTTACGGCATATATTTACATGTGCATGCAAATAAAAGTAAACTAAATTGCATCAAAAGACTGAAACTTTTTGGATATCATGCACGCTTACAAGGCACAATATATTTTTACATTTTTTAATCATACAACGTTTCTTATTTAAACATTCTTAATTCTTTTTTTTTCTTTTGTTACAAAGAAATTACTTGCAGAACATCAAAGCGTATATTTCAATACAAAAAGAATACGAACAATTTTCAATCGCTTTTGAACATTGCAGAATGCGAAAAAAAAAATATATAACATGATGCAAAACGGTTATTTTGCATAACCTAGATATTTTTGTAATTGCCTTTTTTAGGCATTAGGCATGTCAAAAATTCACTCTTTACAAATGTTATTTACTTGCGTATTTTTCCATCTATAGTAAAGTCAAACAAATTTTGAAAAATACCGAACAGGCTGATGGAATTTGTCGTGTTAAGACAGGCACAATTTCTTCTAGGGAAAAAACCATTGAAAAGTACTATTTTGTAAAACTTAAACCTTAATAAAGAGAACATACCTCTAATCATTTTTTCTTTATTTGATTGTATTAAATCTGTTTCAAACTCCATTTTATATCTTATTTTATTAATTTGTTTTATAAAATCTCCAGTAATATATTATCATAAAAAAAGCGTTTCAGTGCTTTTAAACCGCATCCAAGAAGCCAAACTTCGAATCTTGCTGAGGTATTTTAAGTTCAGCCCGTAGAATTGCATTATAGCTCTTTTTTAGAACACAAAGGCCATATATAAGTTATTCAGTATCGGGGTGTTATTTAAGGACACCATTGTTAACTAACTAGGCTTATTAACTAACATGGAAAAATTTTTGAATACAATTTGTTTATATCAATTTTTTTCCTAAGTTTTGCTTTTTTACATAGATAAAAAGAAAAAAAAATAGGCGGTGTTACTGCCTATATAATTTTGTCTATGGTAAAGCAATTATATATGGTTTTTTTGTTTAACATTTGTAGGTCTTTTGTCTATGGATAAAAGAAAATGAAAAATATAAAATGAAATACAAAATAGTTATAACACCACAGAAACACAATGGTTGTATTAAATTACAATATAAAGGACTATATATACAAAAAAACAGGAATTATGACTTTTTGCGGATTTTTTATTAGTTAGATTCTTGATTATTTTACAAAACAAAATTTTCCAACATGCTTTTTAGAAAAAAAACTTAAACATTTATAAAAATTCCAAAATATTTTATAAATGCTAGGAAAAAAAATAAGCGCAAATTAAATACGTTTTACTTGTTTATCTAGTGATGATTACGGAAGACCAAATGTTTTTTTGTTTTTTTAAATGCTTTTTTAGTCATAATGCACTTTCGTTTGTTTGAAAGCATTTTTTATCATATTTATTAACACATCTAAAACAGCAAGAAAAAAAAAGGCTACTGTAAAAAAACAATTAATAAAAAAAAAACTGTAACGCGGATAATTTATTTTTACAATCTAGCCTGAGTATTCAATTACCTTAAAAGCAAATAGTGATAAAAGCATTTAGATAAAAACAATAAACGCATTTTTTTAACTGCAATTTTTGCGATGTTTCAGTTGATTTTTTTTGGTTTGCCCTTGTGATATGACTTATGAGCATTTCTGTATATACTTGATTAACCTCATAGAATCTATGCACAAACTGACAAGTTTACTGTCATGTTAAATTGCAGAACACATATGTACACCAAAAAGATGAAAATTATAGTTTCTATATTTCCAGTCCATGATAAAAACATGTTTGTACAACTAAACAATGGCTGCTTGCATTCTAACCTTTCATGTAACGATCCGTTCAATAATTTTTTTTAGTTATTTACACTAAAAAGACTGTCAGTTTTTATTTATGTTACAAGGTCGTCTAGATCTTTAAAGTTAATAGATTTAAAATTCCAAAGCTTAAAAGAATATGTGACTTATTCAAAAGACTAAATATATTCAAAAGCTAAATTTACCTTTTTTTTGGTTTTAATATTTGGTATATTTTTTATACTAGGGTTGTGCGAAAACCCACAAAAAATGTTGTTGCAAAATTAAAAAAAAATAGAAAAACATAGAATTTTTGAAGCAATGGGGGTATTATTATTTTACAGAATGATATGAACTGTAAAATGTGTACTTATAAATTTAACCAACATGTGTTTGTTATTGTTCGACTATTTAATCTATTCAAAACTAAAACGGAAAAAACTGAATTTTTCAATTGTACAATTGTGTTTTTTCTATATGCAAAACATCGTTTTTGGTATTTTCGGATAGCAGTCTAGGCTACACAACAATATAAAACAAAATGAGCTTACAATAAGAAGACAATACGAATAAGAAGACAATAAGAATAAGAAGAAAAAGAAAATCTAACAATTGCATACTGAACTTACAGTATTTTTTTTATTTATAGGTAGAAAATTGGCAAGTTTTACGCGTCAAAAAATTAGTTTTTTGCTTCTACGATTACTGTCGGCTATTCATCAAATCTTTGAAAACCTTTAATAAGTAGGAAAAATATGTTTTTTTAGAGCTTACCTACATATACTTTGTTATTTGTGCAATTATATGCATTAATGGTTTCTGCTTGATTATCAGAGGATCGAACTACATACAGAAAAAAACAATAATTACTGTAAAACGCTTAAAAAAAGAACTCGCCTAGTATATATATAAAAATAACAAATTATAGGGTTGTTTTTGTTTTTTTTAGGCGCAGAATTAACTTGATTTCGAAAGCCGTATAGAGAAAAATAAAAAAGAAATCTAGGAGAAAGATTGTACAAAAAAGCATGACGTTGTATAATAAGTCATCCAGTAAACTGTTACCAGCAGACAAACAAAAAAATATATCAGCTTTTTAGAACATTTACAATATTGTTTCTCGATTCATAAAATTTAGAGACCCCTACTTATAGGCAAAACAAAATATATAATAGTAAAAAAAAAAATGTATTTGTGATTATATTATATTATTTTTTTGATTTATTTACTTGTTATACATGTACTAAGTAAACCTGCTACCAAAAAAACAAAAAACAAAAAACTTAAACTACAACTTCGCATAACTTGTAACTTTTTTTTTACCAATTGTTCTTATATAAATATTGTTTAATAAGCACGTTCATAAAAACAGAGGATTGCCTTTTATCTTTAAGACCTTTTTTTTCACTTGATATTAATGTGTACATTTTTTTATATATACTATATTACACTATTTTAGTTTTGCAAGTTACACAAATAAAATAAGGGGTTTCTACACGCAAAAATAGCTCATGGGCCCAAGATTGATTTAAACTGATTTTAAAAAATTGAGCAAACGATTTTTGCGAAAAATGCAATAGTTGTATAAATTCTAGTAAAAAAAAATTACATTTTACCAGACAAAAGTATAAGAATTTTTATACAGTAATTCTGTTCTTCACCATTTATGACAATTCTGTTTTACACACCTAAAGAAATTTAAAGCAAAAAAAGTTCTCTAGAACGTTTAAAAAGTAAGAAAAAAAAATTGCTTAACTGGCCGTTTTGTGTTTAATCTGTTTTCATATAGACAAAGATTTCTAAAAAAGCGCTTATTCATTCGGCCAAAAAGCATGATTTTTATTTGCTTGAATGTACTAGAAATAAAACTTTTTTAGAATTGAACCGTTGGCTTGGCCCTTAATAAAAATGCAATGAAGACAGTCGACATCTCTAAAACTCATTACTTTGTATATAGCGTCTAGAGAAAAAAATCCTTCTGGATATTTTGTGGGTGTGCGCATTTGGTAGTTGCTTGTAAAAATTGCACTGCATTTCTAATATTTATACTATTTATGTTTTTTTGCCATTATTATGCATCTATACTAAAAACATGTTTAATTATTTTATTGAGCATTGACATTTTTTTAATTTCTGCATGCTATAAGATATTGGTTAAAACTAGATTTGCAATCATATTCTATGCTGTTACTAACTTTGTATGAATACCAACGAAAAACAAAAACGTTTTGAAAAAACATAATATCTTTTTATTAAATGTACAAAATTACATTTATAATCAAAAAAACCAAGTAAATGTAAAAACGTGAATTTCCAATATATTTGACGCTTGAGTTGAGGCTCTAAGCCGGCGATTGTTTGTTTTTAAAATGCCGCAAGTGGTTCGATGGCCGCAACAAAAAAAATCTTGCGCTTTTGAGCAAAACAAGTCTATCAAAATTAAATATAACGCTAATTACACGCTGCTTTTTCGTATGATTATAATTTATGGTTTCTGAATGATATTATACAGGGGTTCATTTTAAAATAATACAAAAATACAAAAATAATTTCAAGAAAAATATTATCTATATAAGAAAAGTAATAATTATTACAAGGATGAATTTTTATTGGTATTTACTTTTAGTAAAAAACCTGCCCGTGGTAATTTACTTTATCTAACCTTGGCGCAAAGACACTTAATGACGACGTTTAAAACATGTACGGCATCCATAAATATGCACAGTCGTATACATATGTTGTATTGCAAAGAGTCGTCACAATATTTCATAGTAGCAGTCTTCTTTTTAATACAAGTGTGAAGAAACACGTTCACATATTCTTTAGACTTACAAAAGTCAGAGACAATTTTGACAAAAAAAACCTTAAGCGCCTAAGTAACTGAAATTTACATCAGCTCGTCGAGTACGATTCATACATATTACTATAAAAGAGTTGACAAAATAGAAATACCTGAAAGTTATGCGGGTATACAAAAAAAAATGAGTTACATTTTGGCATCAAAAGATCTTGCAAGCGTCAGAAAATATAAGGATGAACGGAAGAGTCAGTATTTCAAACGACTGAAGAGTAAGTGGCATCGTGGAAAATAAAAGAAAAAGCTGCCATGAAGTATTTAAGATATCAACAAGCAACAGATTACCTACAAATGCTTCTTTGCTCAGCAACCAAAACTTAGAATAGTGATTGAACATGCAAAAAAGTACAAAGAAAGTATACACAGAGCCGTGTGTTTCTGCAATACACAACTCAAGCATTCATAATCAAAACTACCGATTCATTATAAGGGTATGAACGGCAACATAGTTACTAGGTGTTATGAGTGTAATACGAAACATAAAACGTATTTTGGCCTGCACCAGAAAATGAATAGTATTTCCGATGACACATAAATACAAGTGTAGACACTCGTTTAACAGCTATAAATAACAGGCGTTTATGTTTTACCCCTGATACAAAAGCATATAAAGAAAAAATTACAACGCCCGCGTTTTTATATTAAGCTATTTGGTATACATTCTTGTTGCATTACATCCTCGGTTATGTTAGAAGTACATGAAACTCATACAGATACGTTGAACTGGAAGTGCAAGTTCTGAAAATCATTTGATTGCTGAAAATATATTATTGTGGAAAAACGAAAAAAGATATCTTATTATGGCTTAAGGCTATATTATAAATAAATCTTTGCAAAATGTCATATGTATGTGTAATGAATACCTATTTAGGCAGACCGATAAGTTAACGTAGGCATTTTTGCAGCTTTCACAACAAAAAAAATAAAAAATTACATAAATGACTGCGGAAAGGCGTGGCATAAATAGCTATACACATCAAAATATCTCACTTGCGGTTCGATGTGTATGAACATGCAATGGGGATATACGTTTTGCTTTGTATGAAGAAGACACAATAATTTGGTGTCACATGATATATTTTTACTAACACGTGTAGTGGTTTTGATATTTAGTTTACGCGATTACAATATTACAGTACGCTCACATATAGTTGTGTATTTTACCATGTTCACATTAAGACGAAAGATATGCAAAAACAGTCGATTTTACAGTTAAAAGACGCATGCAGTTCGTAAAGATGCCACAGGGCTAAAATTCAGCTCTGCAAAATTCTAATAAGTTAGTTTTTTTTTATATGGGGACAGATGAAATAAGGAATGTATGGTATGTATTGATGATGATTGTTAAACATTTAATTGACTTTTGAAGAGCATAAGAAAATTTTTAATCTTGTAAGCAATAAAATAAATACATATGGGCTAATAGAAAATGTTAATAATGCTATTATTGTAGACAGAAAACTGATTTATATATTTTTTTTTTTCACACAACAAAAAAACACCAAAAGAGAAAGAGTTCAAAAAAACATGTCGTATGAGAGACCTAAAAAATAACTTAAAGATTTCTAGGCATAGTAAACTACGACAGAATATGTATGCAAAACAGTGCCGGCCATAGTAAACCATCGTTTATATAGCAAAGAAAACAAATATAGTTCGTTTGGGTTAGGAACAAGCTTAAACATGAAATAAAGTTAAAAAATTCTTAAAGCAAGCCAAAATATATATTGTAGCCCCAGTTGGTTTTTTTTCGTAGAATCTACAGCAAGTTAATATGGTAAAGGGGTCGTTAACTTATATTCAATAGCGTTTTTGCTTTTATAAGTAGTTGCCTCTCACCCTCCATTATCAAATGCATTACAAAAAATGACGTTTTCGATTCTCTGGGCAATGCGAAAAGAGAACTATCTTTTTAGAACCATTTGTACATAAATCTCTAGTCATCAAGCTATTACATCTATATAACAAAGTACGCTTTGGTATCTTTCGTATCCAGAGATGTGTCAGTCACCTAAAAATTTTTCATGTAATATTTAAAATAAATAAAAAGAAAAAATGACATTGTCAGAGCTTAAGGTCGTTCGGTTATAGTCCCTAGCTGAACAAATCCACAAAAAAACAAGCTGCCGCTAATTACTGCTTTTGCTGTCTCTTTGCCGATGCACACCTAATATAATACAAGGCAGGCATGAAGATCAAGAAGGCATTTACCCCAAAAAGATTTACACAAAAAGCAATAAACTAGATAGCAATTATACAGCTGCAAAGGCAAATAAGAAATGTCTTAATATTTTATGTAATGCAGTTTAATGTTTAGATGGGGGCATAGGAATCAATTGCGCGAGACCTTAAGAAAAAGGGGTATAAGAAAACATAAAACAGACGATTTTCTTA
>JAQFYM010005390.1:0-13400 GCA_034694785.1 Agrenia bidenticulata
CTGGTTGTTCCTAGTAGAAGGGTTGACGGCAATCTTCAAAAAAACTGACGTTGGTTGCATATGTTTACAAAAAAGAAAGTTGGCAATAAAAAAATACTAAATATACTGTTTTGATGCAATTTCTTTATAATCTTGTAGAAGATATGGGCAAAAGCCATATTTTTTCGAGCGTCTCTAAATAGACTTTGGGCATCTATGTAAGTCTGAAAAAGGCTCTAAAGAGACTCTGGGCACTTAAGTGTTAATACAAGAGTCAAGCTTCAAATCTAAAAAGACTAGATTTTTAAACAAAAAACAAGAGAAATATTATTATAAAATATCCAATCAATTGTACTATCAAATATTTTTTCATTATATTTTGTCCATTAGTTAAAGCATTATATGTTAGAAAAATAGTTGTATGTTTCTATAGATAGATTTATAGATTTCAGTAAGCGTGAATTTGCTTGCAACGTACTTCTGCTACTAGCAAACAGGTTCAACTAAAAAACAAACAACAAGAAGTCTATTAAAAATATCAAAACAAAATTTTGCCAAAAAAAAAAGCACGAAAAAACTTTATAAATTATATTAATTTATAAAATTATGCAAGACATAAATATTGCAGCTTTCATGAATAATTATACATTTTTTAAAAAAATATATTAAAATCATAACCATAATTTTATAATAAAAACAAACAAAAAAGATATAACAACAAAAATAACAAGGATAAAATAAGAAAATTATAATTATTGTTATATCATATTATAAGATTACAGAAAATATAACCAGATAGTAAAATACAGGCGAGAGAAATTTAAATATACACCCCTGCCATTCCATATTTAATAAAAAAATAAAATCAAACTTTTATAATATACAATTTTAACAAAAATAATAAAAGTTTCCAAGTGATTAAACTACCTTTCCAGGGATAATTTTTATTTTGATGACGAAGAAAACTTTTAACTATTTTTGTAGATAACAGTTTACAAACTTAAAATCGGTTAATATTTCTTTGATTTTTTTAATGTGCATGCATGCTTGCTTTAAGTTATTTTTCGTTTTTATAAAGCAAGATAGTGCATAAATAATAGTTTTAGGATTTTTTTTTTTATAATTTTGCACTATATACGGTCAACATTATTTAATTTCCACTGTCTGCGTTTTGAATTTGTACATTGTCACTTTAATCAAGGGTTAACTTTTTAAGTGTAAACACTTTTTTCTTTTTTTGCTGTTGTAATTTTACGTAATTATGTAGTAATGTCTTTTCTAATGTCTACATATCTCTTAAATATTACTTACACATATTATGATTTTTTAATTATTCATTATCGAAAATTTAGTAAAATTGTAAATACGAATATTGTATGCAATGCAATTTATTTGCATCTTAAAAAACGCAAAACCTAACTAAATTTTTTTATTTAAAGAATCTAAGATTAATGTATAGAATATGAATCAAAATGATCTTTTTTTGATCTATTTGTTAAACTATTTTGCAAATACCTTTTTTTTGTATCATTGGTCATATTAGTAGCAATCATACACTAATTGAACTAAAAAATAGTAGCTAGTATGCTTACTGTTCTAATTTAACAAAAAAGGTGTTTTATACAGACATAGGTCTGGAATGTATTTTTATTATGCACTTTGTATTGGCTTTTAGTATAATTATTTAATAAAATGTCCACAATAAAATCTATTTTATACATCCAAAAAAAAATTTCAAAGCTTAGTGCACAATAGAAAACAAAAACGCAATCTTTTTCTTACAAAAAAAAAATTTTTACGATTGGCAAAATATAATTAAGTAAGAAAACTTATACAGTACAGTTCTTGATATTCCTACCTTATCGATGCGCAAAAAAAAACATTTTAATAGACAGAATTTATATCATAATCATGCTTTTTTAGCGGCAAATGCATGTTTTTTCGTGTTTAGTATAATATTTGTAACACATAGATAGTGAGTAAATGAGCAGTAAATATACAGTATTTTTAATAAAATTTGGCCAACTAATGTTAGCGAAAAACGATAAAAATGTGAACTAGACTAAAAAATAAAATACTAAAATACTATAAATTAAAATTAAAATTAATAAGTAAATAAAAATCAAGTTACACATAAATACTCTATTATCACTTTATTTAAGTGTTAATTTACAAAAAAAAAAAAAGTATTCAAATTAACAAAACAACAAAAAAAAACACAAAAGCTTGCAATATCAGCATGCTAGAAAAAAAAAGGCATGTGCATATAGACTAGTTTTTTTTTATAAAGACATACTTCTTAATTTTTAACTTTATAAACTATAAAAAATGACGGCATATTCAAAAAGAAGGGTTTCGTAGAATGATAACGACAAATCAATTAGTAAATCGCAACACCAATAGTTTTGTTTGATTTAATATTAACAGTTGATTAAAATATATTGACAAGAAAACACCAATAGGAATAACGATTGTTTCCCCCTATAGAAGTATATAAGTAACAAGTAAAAAAATACATACGGAGAGTATAGCAGATTGATTCAATAAATATAACAATTATAATAACAACTGTAATGCAAACTCTTTTGACGCCTACAGCAAGTTGAATTCAACTGCTAATAAAACAAATTACACTAGGGAAAATTAAAACACTAAAGTAAAACACGAGGTCACTTGTCACCGTTATAAAAAATACATGAAATACGTTAGAGACCCTCTTTTAAATTCAGTGTTTATAAGATCATACATAACTCGATTAAAGATTGGGTATTCGTTTTCTCGCCTTCATCAAACTGAAAATACATGGTCCTGATGAAATCTCAATTTATCGATGAAGCTCAATACGGATCAAAGTTTGAACTATAGTTGATACATAAAAAAAAACTGGCAAAGTGATAAGAAAAAGCTTACTTAAAACGGTATATAACGAACATAAGTTTCCATTTTATGAAAATATACTGTAAAGTGCAAATTGTAAAAAATCAGCAGGTATTAGAAATTGCTATCTATATATAAAAGATAATGTGACAAAAGCAAATTTATGTTTATCTAAATTTGCAACACTATATGACTAAAAAATAAACATTAATTTTTTGAATGGACTTGATTTAGAAAATAGAAATATACTCATGAAGAAAAAACTTAACGACATAAAAGACGCTTATTCTTTGTAAGAAATGTTGAAGAACAAGAAAAATTCACATGCCAAAAAAATCAACAATATACAAAAATAAAAACAACCCAAAAATATTATAATAGCGTCAAAACACTAAATTTTTGCAAGTATCAGAAATTAAATAACCATTCAAGTACAGAATGTTCAAAACTAGCACAACATAGAAAAATCATGATTAACAGCAAAACATATTAATATGCGGGCCTAAAAACAATATCAGAAAAAAAGAGGTTGAGGGTAAAATCGCAAACAAGAAAATTGTAATAATATTCGACACAGGATCTTGTGATTCTTACAAAAAAAAACTTTAACAAAAACTTAAAATACAAACAAACCCAGTTACCGATTCAATATTCGTTTCATTCTGTAAATAACTAAAAAAATAGAAATCAAAATGCAGGCCGAAGTTAATTTAAAAATATTAAAGTTACCGAACATAAAATACAAAACCAGACTATATTTGCTCAAAGAATTACCTGAAGAAAATTAATCTACTAATGAAGCTTCGATGCGTTTAAGGCTCAGATAATATGATCCGAAAATTTATTAACACTTAGACATTAGAACAATTGAAATTTAGGCAGATTATAACATCTGGAAGAAAAGCCCGGATAAATACTTTGTGATAAAAACATGATTATTTCTGCTGAACAGAAAATTCAAAATTTAGTTTCTACAAGGAAGTTCGAAAAATCAGATTTTGAAAAAAATTATTGTATTGCAACATCAAATAATATCAACGTATGACCATCCTATTCAATCCAGACCGTATCAAACTACCATGCGCTCAACGAAGGCTTTAAGGTTGATTTTAAAAGAAGGCTAGCACTGAGGGTTTTTGGCCCGAGTATAATAGAATATGCACTACCTATCTTTTCAATAAAACAGCGCGACGCTGAAACCCGTTTAGTAGTAAATTGTGTCAAACATAACAACAAAACACAAAAGGCTTTATATCCCTTTCTAAATGTACGAGATCAGTTGCTTAATGTACAAAAACTAAAAAAATATTCATGTTTTGACTTTAACTCAGGATTTTAAAAGTAAGCGTGGCTCCAGAATATTCACAAAACTCTCTTCTGTTTGCTATGTGGCACTATAGATTTTTTGAAATGCCATTCGGACTTACAAATGCACCAAGAACATTTCAAAAGATTATGGATGTGATGTTTGGACATTTAAGCTACACTAAAACGTTTTTAGATGATTTATTAATTTTAAGCGACAGCTAACAAAAACACTTTTTACATTTGTGTATTAAATTTGGGAGATTAACAAGAAAAACAATGTATCCATATTTTTTACAAAATCTAAAATTGCAAAAACCAAAATTATATACTTAGGTCTTACTATTAGCTAAGAAGGCATGAAACCAGACATATTAGCATTGGCAAATTAGGAGCATAAGTTTAAACTACCAGCAGAATTTTAAGAATTACGAAGTTAAATGGACAGAGAAACTGGTTTTGACCTTTTTTTAAAGACATTAGTACACGAATAACGCAAATTACTGATAAATACAGGAGAAACTAGAATTTCAAAATAAAAAAAAACGAAATTACTACAATCATAAAAAGCATTATAAACGTTTTAGAAGGCGAAAAAAATATTAGGACATCCGCAAATGAATACACCTTTTATGTTAATGACTGATGCAAGTGAAGTAGGGTGCGCCGCAAATTTATTACAAAAAAATAAAATTATTAGCATTTATAGCAGTTAATTTTAAGGAGGGGAAATTAATTATACTGTACCTGAAAAAAAAAATATTTGCCTAATACACGGACTGACATTTTCGTTAAATCATTTCTAACAGTAAAATTTAAATAAAACCGACAATGAAAATTTAGTAAAACTAAACCAAGTACAAATGCTCGAATGTACAGAAGTAAATTGTGCTACAAGAATTCGATATAGATATAAGTTATATAATGTGACACGACAATATCTGAGCTAACTATTTTAGCAGAAATTTCATCATCAGTTTGATCGTGCAGTTTTTAAAACATTGTTAATCATCAAACTTAAATATAAAAGTAAAGAACGTGATAAACAACTTGAAAACCGTAAAGAAATAGAAATAGACAATCACAAAATTTTGAAAACACTGGCTGAAAGGATTTATAGGCCACCAACATATGAGCAATTTTTGCGCAGCATAATTTTATAAGTTTATAGTTCCTCCAGGCATTAACTCATGTTAACACAAAAAAGAAGGACTATTATTTCCAAAAAGTGCAATACAAAATCGATAAAAATATAATTAACTGCATTAAATGTCAAAAGTACAAAACTCATCGTATAGAAGATGAGCGATTATCAAAGTTTACTTTTTTAAAACAGGCATTAGATCGGACATATTCAGATATTTTAGGACCAATTCTTCGTGGAGATAGTAGGTGTAAAAATTACATTTTACCTTTATTGATTTACTCTCACGATATGTAAGCCTCACCGCACCAGATAACAGTACGTGAATTACAGCAACAGGAAGACTTCCAAAAATATTGTTTATAAACCTTTCCTACACCAAAAGAGTTATTAACTGACCAAGGCGCACAATATACTATAGTGTTTTTTTTTGAACTAAATGACAAAGTCGACATAAAACATAGATAATCCACCACTACCAACCATACAGGAAATTCAGTCAGTGAAAGTATAAATTTGATTATAGCCTTACGCGTGAATATGCTATCTAAACTGTCATTAAATAGCGCATATTTGAAGATTGAAAATGTAATCAATAACACACATTACTGAATAACAGGGTCTACACCAAATCAAGTACTAAACAGTATGTCATTTGAACACCTTACAAAAACCAATTACCGTAGATACATATTTTGTTAACAACAGAAAAAAACAAATAAAACAAAAGAACTTTATAATAGAACATGAAACTTAATCTGTTTGAGTTTAATGTAGGTGATGAAGTAATGATAAAAAAATTAAAACGTGAAAGCAACTTACAAGGATCATACAAAATTAAAGATACAAGAGGCAGTGGAATGTATGTCTTATAGATCAAATAGACAAATAAGAGTACATGAATATTTTCAAGATTCCGCCTTTTTAAAAGAAACAGGTTTCGTGGAATAGATAACGACAAATTTACTAGTACATAAACAACACTAATAGTTTTTTATAGCATAATTTAAATCAGCTGGTTGTAAGAATAAACAAGAAAACACCAATAGGGATAATAATAATTTTCCCACATAGAAGTATATAAGTATAAATTTATAAAATACATACGGAGAGTATAACAGATCGATCTAATAATTATAACAAATATAATAAAAACAATAAATAACAATCTTTGGCCGGCTACAGCAAAGGGAAACAAAAAATAATGAAAAAACTATAAAATGCCATATATTAGAGTCAATAAATGTAAAATAGCAATTAGTTTGTTGAAAAAATGCAAATAAAAGTTTTTAGGCTACATCATAGTTTCTGAAACATAAACAAATGTCTTTTATATAAAAATACAGCAATAAAATATATTTTATTTATCTGTAAAGAACTAAAAGTGCAAGCCATTTTTGACGATTGATTTTAAAAACACAAAAGCTTTTAAAAGTTTTTTTAGTAAACGAGAGTTAACGAGAGTTTACAATATTTGTTTTTTACAGCCTAAACACATATATTCGAATAATACTTTAGAGAACTTATGTGGCCAAAAACTTATTAAAAAACTATAGAAACTATTTTATATGTCATTTAAAAAAGTAAAGCTCTTAAACACTCATACAAAAAATCTGTACGACAAAAATGCTAAAAATCACAACAACCAAAAAAAAAAAAAGATAGTACGGATGATGTTAGGAAAAATAAACAAACTTTTTACATTAAAACTCAGGGTAAAAAAAAAGTAGTATACTGTATAATTTCAATAAAAATAAAGGTATAAAAAGTAAAAAACAAGGTGTAATCTATGCATGTAAAAATAGCTAATAAACAATAAAACAACATTAAAGAAAAAAAAGACTTGTAAACTAACAAAGCCATGTATATGTTTGCGGCAATGTAGTATATCAACAATATGTACATTTATGTTGGCAATCTATCAATTTTGCTTTAACCCCTAATATAAGGGTGTCCTTAAATGGCAGTTTATCTAAAACAATGTCCACATTGCGATATTATCACTTTGCCGCACAAGGAAAGCTAAAGACTTCACGCATCTGTATACCACGAACGAAGTACAAAAAAAATAGCGTTCGATAAATACGAAAAAAAAAAAAAAAAAACAAGTTTTCATATTTCGAACCGAGATAACTTATTTCGTTTTACTTTATACGGTTATTTGCAAAAAAAATATAATTTAATTTACAATTAATTGCTATAATAATTGTTTTAAGGTCAGTTTGCTTTTTAGAAACGGAAATTATTGCTTTTTACAAAAGAATACGCCAGATCCACAATAAAAAAGAAAAAAAGGTTTGGTATGCTTATACTCCGGTTCACTTTGTTTCAAAAAAAAAGTAGCAATGATTTTTTAGATAAGTTCTTTATGTTTTTTTAATTGCTAAAAGCGGGGCTTTTTGTTTTATTTTTAAATAACAGAGAGAATTCCTTGCTCAATGAGTAAACCTTTACACAGGCATTAAAAAAAAGATGTATGATATATTTTTACCACAGCACCATTTATATATATATTTATAGAAACTATAAACATTAATAATTAATATGTCTATGCAGAGACTTGTAAAATGAAGGTAGAGGAATTTGTTGAAGTGCAAAATTTTGTTTTTAAAATGGGATAATTAAGATAAAATAATATTAGAAACAGAAAAAATAAAAAAAATTCTTACTGCACGTGCATTGTAACGAAGACAGACCAAAAAAGATATTTCCTTGTTACAACGTTCACAAAATGCAAATATTCTTTTTCGCTTGTGTGAATCATTTTATAGCTTTTTTCTTTACAAAAAAAAAGCTGCGTTAAGTTTAAAAAATGCTTGTACAATTTAGATTTATATAGCTTTTTCTAATATACGCTATGATGATCAAAACAAGAATCTCTGTAGCATTTATATTATTAAAAATTATAGGAGTACAGGTATAAAAAAGCAATTTCTTTTTTTTAGTTTTACCGACAAAAATTTTTTTTATTGCTTATATTAAAACTACAGACATAAAATATTAGAATACACTATAACGTATATGTAAAAATAATTCCATTATATCTACTTTCTAAAATAGTAAAAACGTTATTTTAAAACATATCGGTTATTCCGTTTTTACTTGAATACACCAAAGTGTATGTCACTTTAAAAAAAAAAACAAAATTTTTCGTACTGAAAATTATAATTTTCGTATGCCGAAAAAAGTTGTAATTTTTTTTTTGCCACAAATATAAAATTTTTATATAAGATGTAAAAATAAAAAACGCAAACTTAAATATCTATAAAGTAAAATGCAATCTTCACATATAAAAATGCATTTGCGTTGTGAAAGAATTAAACACGGGAAATAAGTATTTGACTATAAACACAGTTTGTTGTTTTTTTTTTTTCGTAATCATGTTTAAAACAATCATTTAAAAAAATCAATAGATCAGCTATCTATTATTTACCTGTTGTATACATTATATTTAGATCAAAACGGGTTTTACAAGCAAAAAAAAAAAATTCGACAGGACTATACTACGGTGCATAGAAAAGAAAACAGTAGCATGTCAAATATGTAAAAGAATAAAAACAAAAAAATTAAAAATGCTAATTTTAAGCGTCTAAAACAGCAAAGATAGCCTAAATTAAGATAAAGTCAAAAAAAAATACAACTATCATCAGTATTATCTACGAAACATTTTAAAGTTGTGGAAGAATATTTATTGACACAATTAAGGAGAAATAGAATATCGCGCTTGAATATAAAATAAGTTTAACTCTTGAGGAGACAACGTAAACTTCTGCTTAAAAAATGCCCAAATAACATTTATAGGTGTCGTTTTAAAAAATAAAAAGTGTATATTAAATAAAAACAACAGTTGTTTTTCTTACAAACAAATGCACAAACACAATTTACATTTTGAAAAGTAGGTTTTACACTATGAAAAAAATTGTTTTAAAAAATTTTGAAAAGTGAAATTTATCTAAAATTTTTTCTTTGTCTAAAATAGAATAAATGGATAAAATACTTTTATCCCGTTTTCGTTTATGACACATATATGTGTCATTGTCTCCCGAAGAGTTTACCAAGATAATTTTATTTCAGAAAGAAAGAAAGAAAAAAATATTAAAAAAATATGAATTTTAGTTTAAAAAGTATGGACATCCAAAAACGTGTAAAAGGTAATGAAAACGCTAAAGATTTATATGATTTTGCAAATCTTTTTACTACAAAAATTTTTATTAAACATTTACTTATATTTATTTTTCATATTCATAAAGGATAACTAAGAAATCACTTACACATATAAAAAAAAGAAAGCAAGTTTACATCTTGAGATATAAAAAAAAGAAGTATGGAAATATAAAAAAAACACAAACGAATTGCTACCAATATAAGAACGAGGCAAATTTTGCTAATTGTATTGTATTTGAAAACACTTATATGATTCTTTAAGAAAGTGCATATAAATGTAAGGTATTAACCGAACGTAAAAAGTAAAAAACAAAATAATTAATAATAATTATTGATACAAAAATATATAAACCTGTATCAAGTATTTATAAAAAACTAACGCTAAAAAAAATTTAAAGTTTTTTTACTAGATCTTATGTGATTTTGCAGATAGAAAGAATCAATTGTATTTAATATCAAAGAAAAACTTTGTACATGCGTTTATTATGATTTACTTTAGATGTATGGTGTAAAATACATTTAAATTAAACCTATTTTCATTTCTGTTGTTTAAAAACTATTTTAAAAAGGGTAATCATGCAAACTTTAGCAAGCCAGAAACTTACTAAATGTCAAAAATTATAGTCGAACAATATAAAAAATAAATAAACCAATATGATTAAAAAAGGTCATTTTAAAAATTAAAATACATATTGTCTCTTTTTCTTGTTTTTTTTTTACTCCTTCCTGCTTTTATTACATTTTCTTTTTGCGTAGATCATAATATTTGATTTTTATCCATACCAGATTAAGGAATCATATAAAAATATGTAATTTGTTATAAAACTTTAAATAGCGTGTTAGGATACAAACCGTGCAAAAAAAAAAGCTTTGGTTTTTGTTTTTTTGTGGCTTATATTCGTATTTCCTTTGGACATGAATTTTTCAATCATGTATTCTTAAAAGATACAAGATTAATAATCGCGTAAATTTATAAGAACCAAAAAATGCTCAATTTTAGTTATAAAGTGATTTTATAAAAAACACCTACAATATTTTTAATAGGATTGATTATTTCTTTATTTCTTTATTTTTTACTATTTTGACAATTTTTAGACCTACATAATTCAAAACAATAATTACTACTTTTTTACGATTTTTTGTTTTTTTTATGTATTCCAGCTGTAGTAATAGTGTTTTTTTTTTGCTAACATTATTTTTTTTGGGTTTTAACAGATTGCAAAAAACTTTTTTTTTTTTTTAAAACAAAATTATTTTTGTATTTATGATAGAAAACAAATAAGGACTTTTTTAAGCTGATATAATAAACAATGTTGGTTTATTTACAACTTACATAAGTTTTTTTTTTTTTTCCAATTAAAGGTTCGTTTATCTGTTTGTTTTTTTGCAAAAAACTATTGATTATTCTTAAGTCTGCTTTATTTGAATAACACAAACTAGATATATAAATACAAAAGTTGTTAAATAAAATGTAAACCTGTCGCTTTTACCGCTTTGATGGCGATTAAGAGCAATTTTTACCATTTTAAATAAAATAACATTATTTAAACTACATATTTTTTACGATTTTATTTATTGAATATGTATTACTTTTTTTGTAATGAAAAAATAAATTATAATGTATTTAGTTTTTAGTTTGCTTTTATGATCACCTAAAATCTAGGTATACATTTTATTCGTAATTTTAACTGTTGTAAAAAATACGAGAAAAGAAATAGTAGTTTCAAACATAAAAATATTGGTACTATTACAAAATACGTGTAATTAAAAAAGTTACGCTATGTAAACCGCAATAAAATACATGCAAATTTATCAAACATATAAATATTTTATTAGTACAGCAAACCCATTGCAAATCTTCGCTTTGCACAATGCAAAATATTGTTTTTCTTTGTATTTAAAATTGTAAATACCTTTCAAAAATAGACTGAAATAAGTAATGCTTCCTTTTGTATTTAAGTTAAACTATATTCTACATTTACGCCTACACACATAACAATCTATGTATTTAATATTATTTTTTTTTTGCAAGTATAAATGCAAGTAAGCTAGCCTTACAAAGATAAGACGATCTTTATGGAGCTTTTTGCCTTTTTATACAATTTTAAGCGTTTGTGACAAAAAAAAGTATTTAGTTACGAGTGTTTTTTTTTTCATTTCATTTTATGTTTTTTTTTTTTTTATAAAAAATAATTACAAAGTTTGCTTTTTTTAGTACATGGAGCATACATATGAGATTTTTTTTTGTATTTATACTGTATGTATATTTTTTTTTGTATGTTGTATATAATTTTATGCAAACCAAGCATTACACTATGAACAAAACACAAAAAAAAAACAGAACAAAATCATGTCATTTCTAGTTTGTTATATTTTCAAATAAAAAGAAAAATTTACAGGCGGATTTAAACTAAAAAAAGAAAATAGTTTAACACGCTTAAACTTGCACTTGGTATATTTTAATACTTAATGAATTTGTAGTGGACATAAATTTTACGAGTTTATGAGTATATGTACGAAAAAAAAAAACTACGTACACCAGTGGTGAGTTATGTTGATCGTATACAGGTAAATAATTTGTTTTTGTTTCTGCATTGTTGGTATTAGAAATTATTTGCCCATAAAAAAGACAAAGGTACATAAGAAAATATTAAAATTTACTTGAACCATTATTTTATACACTGTTATATTATAGTAAAAAAACCCCCAAAAATGTAATTTATTTATTTAGTCAGCTTAAAAAAGACTTGCTCTGTTTTCAAAGAATATATCTATAGGCAAAAAAAAACCTTTTCGCTTTTACTCTGTAAGTATAATGTGTTCAACATATTTTTTAAATACCGCTGTGTAAACTATTAAACTTATAAAAATCACTATCTGTCATGAGCGAGCTACATACTTTACATAATCGCCTTACAAAACTTTTGTTGTTTTTTTATCTTTTCTACGGTTCGCCTGATTGGAGTTTATGGGGCTTTCGTTTTTAAAATGTGAATACTTTTACAAATTTATATATAGTCATTAACAATTTTTAGTTGATTTTAAAATCTTCGAAACTTGAAAATCATACATTTTGTAAGTTTCATTTTTAATACAGACTTCGGCCAAAAAAGGCAATTGCAAAAAAATTTACATATAAACTACGTTGTTTATTGGATCGATATTAAAGTGTTCTTAGTTGTGCATTATGGACAATCGCGGTAGAGAAAAAGTTTTAATAAATGGATTTTTTTTTTTTTCTATTTTTATTTAAACCTGTTTTTAGGTTTCATCTATGCTGTTGACTTAAAGTGTTCTTTTGGGCGAATATTTTGTATAAATCATATACAATACAATAGTGTATGCTTTAATAATCAAAACATGCCTTTAGATACGGCTCTTTTTCAAGCAACGTATTCGCCTAATCGGCGATGGCATAAAGCATAAAATATATTTATAAAATGACTTAAAAAGCCCATACAAAGTATAAGACACGGGTTCACATGTGTTCAAAATAAACTCAAGCAAGGTGTATTGTTTTAACAAACAAAAATATAAAGAATTTTCTTTTTACATGCTTAAAATTAAAATAAGCAAATTTCTGGCTGTATATTCTGTAGTAGAATGATCCATATATAAAAAACTGACGGTTAAGTATTTGTTTTTGTAATAAGCGCTTTGGTGGAATGTAGTTAAACTTTGACTGATAATAGCCACATATATAACTGAAAATCATATTTTTTTGTTGCAAATGCTATAGTAATTGTATTTGCAATGCTAATAGCAAGGCTCGATTTAGTAAATACATGAGCCAAGAATCTTTTTATATTTAAGTTATCACCAGGACTCTTTATTTACGGGAAAAATAAAAAATTCTCCGTATTTCTCCGTACAAAAATAATTTTTTTGGCAATTTATTTACGGAAAGTAATGAAAAAATATTTTTAGGATT
>JAQFYM010005391.1:0-13399 GCA_034694785.1 Agrenia bidenticulata
AAATCACGATAAAGATGAAAAACAGGATTTTAAGAAAGCACAAAGATAATAGCTGCTCAATCTTTGCAATCAAAACTGTCCGATTGCGAGAAATGTTGCTATATATTCCCATTCGCTCGACTTGGTTATTGTATGTCGCCGAACCAAGAGCGGAAAGAATGGTGGCTTTTTATTATTAATTATTGCTATGCTAAAGAGCTGTTTTGAAATCCCTTATGCCTTCTTCTCATTTTGAAAACTATCGAGTTGTGCATACGTTGCGCTTCTCTTTGTTTGAAATCGGGTTGATGCTTATCCTTGAGAAATAGTGTGTAGCCTTTGCTTTAGTAACTTTTCCTTCTTGTTGCGAATCCTCTTTTGTTAAAAGAAACTTTTCCTCAGTCCAGAAGCTTATGTGACATGTTTCGGAAAATATATACAGATTCTCTCTTACTCTCTTGGGAGTTATTCTTACAAAATTCGCGTATGCTACGTTTATCTTTGCTGTCGTATCGCTTCTACCCATGCAATCGATTTTTCTTGTAGGCAAAGGTTTCTTTTCGCAATCGCCGAAAAAGTCAATTGTTATTTACTAGGAAGATGAGGGGAAGTAATAAGTGAAGAATGCGAATTCCACGCGAATGGGTTTAGTATGTCTTGGTTTTGAGGATCGGAAAGTGCAGTTCAACAACTTTGTAGCCGTATTCTCACCATTTGAAAATTCCGAATGGCAATAGGAACATTCATTTGTAACGCTGCAAGTATTTACCCAGCGTTAGATGGAAAGAAGCACACTGGAAGTACACTGGAAGAAAACAAAAACGAAAATGGCGACATTGGCGATACAACCTTTTTATATATATTTGAAAATAGTATGCAAAGTTTCTCCTTCTAGTCGGTTGCTTTTGCAGTGTGCAACTTTCAAGTCAATGCCAGTTTGTGGCCTTGTAGATGAAAATCCCAAGTTCCTAATGAGCGGCATATCGAAACCTTTTCGAAAAAAGGATGGATTCGAGAAAACTTGCCTTTCAATGCCTCTTCTACCGATGCCATCTTCGACTTTGAAACGGATTCTTAATTTTTTCTTCAATTCGCATTTCACTGGGACGAAAAAGATGCTTTAAGAAAGTTTTCAGTAATGGTGCAATCTAGAATTCGCTTTATAAAAACACTGTTGAGCTTGACTAGTATGCAGACACTGAGGTGACGTCAAGTTTCTTTAAGAAAAGAAGGCTCCGCAATGGAGCTGAAGAAGAAACTTTGTTGCTTTATCAAAATTACACTACGTATGAACAGGTACGAAAAGTTTGTGCGAGGTGTTCTATAAGAGATTGTCTTTTAACGATGCGAAAAAGTGCAAAAAAGGAAGTGTTACTATGGAACGCGATTTGAGTAATCGGAAAGATTTCGATTCCCCTACAAGGTATTCGTTTACACGCACGCACACTTGCAAGTCAAGGCGATAATTGTTCCAACTTGCTTGTTTATTTCTTCCCCTCCTTTGCTTTGTTAACTGATTCCTTCTTTAGGGAGGACCTTTGAACTACAAAGTTTTGAAACTTTACTCCAAAACGTTAATGCAGTTCCTGTGTACAGTAAAGCAAAGTTAACTAACTGTAATCTGTTTACCGAAAAAAAAGGAAAAGTTTGTCGCATAGAAAGATTCAAAGTTTCATTCTCATGATTACACCTTTTGCCAATGACTTGGGACGACGCATCAAGCCATCATTGCCTTTTCGCTCGTCATGGATTGCCAAACGTCCGAAAAGTGCTTCGGAAAATCGATGATGAAATGCAAAGAAAATTAGCACAACATTAAGCAATGTGTTGAATCAAACATGCCTTCCGGCACACATACGACATAGTGTTTCTGCGCCTTTGGCGTATCCAGAAGGCTCAAAGAGGTGTGTAGTATCTTGGCTTTGTGAGCATAACAGGTTCCAAACACATGGATGAGAAGATTCAAGATGATTCTCGTACTTGGACAGTACACCACTACGCAGCGGAGCTAGCATATTTCTTCCTCACTCTTCCCCGGAGGAATTGAAGTACGTTTCCTTTTCTAGGAGAATGGCTTTGTCAACCGCAAAAACACGGTAACAGCGAATAACGCTGTAGTAATGCTTTTTCCTTATAACTTCCAGCTTAATTCGGAATTCCCCTTCTCACTTTTCTGCTGACGCAGACCATCCTTCTCGGTTATGCGGATCAGGTAATAAGCGTTAGGCTCTAGTAAACGCTGTTTGGGATAATGAAGCACTGCTACAACGCACTTTTTCTCGGCATAATTTCTATTCTACCAAAGAAAACTGTAAATGATAAGCAAGAAGAAACAGAGCGTCCCAAGTTTTTTGTTGGGTGTTTAGGTTCAGTCTCCTTTTTAAAAGTGAGAAAATGCGTATTTTCCTGTTTCGCATTTTAGCATTGATTGCCTTGGCACTGGTCAGCTCTGCCTTGTGGTGTTTTTATTGTTGCTCATAGCATCATCGCGCTTCTAGACAATCGCTATTGCGAAGAACACTATCGTAGTCTTTGATTGGCAATCATGTTTTTCGTTTTGACCAACTTTTACAAAGGGATGGCTTCCTCCTGACTAGAAAGAGCGAACAAAGGGAATGAAAGAGAATTAGATTGCACGCCGTTGTCATTCTCCGCTATCGCTAACACACTTTAACTAACTTGGCAGTACTCTATTCAAAAAAATGACGCGATTCCCAAAGCGATGGGTATTGTATTCCGACTATGAAAGCGATACTGATGGTGCTAAGTGAGGATGGGCAAAGGAATACAGTCGATTAAAGACGCAATGTTGCAGCATGCTAAAAGGAAAAGGAAAAGGAAGAGCTGGAAATGAATCATAGTAAGCGCCATCTGTACTACAGCTTTTCCATTCTTACAAAAAAGTACAAAGGAACATGCGATACACTCCTTTTTGACGAAAGCTGCAATGGAGAAAGCAACGGGACCATAGTGAGAGTTCCATCCTTGCTGGTAGGCATTTAAATTATGGTTCGACTAACCTATCGGGCAGGATGGATTTGTATTTATAAAAGTTTGATTATTTCATTCTCGCTTCGTCATGACGCATTTAAAATGTTTCTCGCATGGATTAGCCTTTTCGTTTTCTTCTGCCTTCCTACTAAGCCATAGGGAATTCTTTGAAAACAGGTAGCATTAATGTCAACGTGTAGCAAAGTCAAAATGCTATTCAGTACAAGTCGTAGCAGAGAGCGATTGGGACGGAAATCGCGAAAATCAGGGATTGCCCGTATTATCTACGGTTAGTTTTGTGAGCATCCGCGAGCAGTGATTGCAATCCAACAGACAAACTATTCTTCTTTTATTCTACCCGACACAGCCCTGTCTTTCTGGAGACTGAGCTCTCAAAGCTCCTCCATAGTCGATAAAGCTTGAAGGGAAGGAAGAAGTTTTCCATTTGCATGATTGCATGCTTCTCTCCTATGCTATGGTATGTCAAGGTAACTGTCGCCCGATACGTTACGATTCTAGAAAAGAGAGGAACTGCCGATTGTGTTTTTCCGTCTTTTCTTCTTCTGGATTAACCAAAAGCACAAGTGCGATTTGCAGAAGCTCTTCTGAACATCTTTGGCAAACGAAAAAAGTCGTACAACGCATGAACAATGTTATCCTCGGACAAACGCGATTTTTCTGCTACTGTCAATCATGTAGGCATTTACTAGCGATTGTACCTTTTCTTTTCGCAGCGTACTCGCCGACTGCAAGGCGCAATGCAACTAACCATCAACAGTAATGGGTTCTGCAATTTCCTTCTCTTAAGACTAACATGCCCGGGTTTGTTGTAGCCAAGTTGATGACACTCCACTGCTTCCATTTGCATGATTGCATGCTTCTCTTGGTCTTCTGAAAGTCATTCAATTACGCTATACGCATACACGACCTCTAGTCGCACCTTACAGTGCTGGTGTACTCACGGTGATGTAGAAGACTTTGGAACGTTTCCATGCTTTAAAGGAGACAAAGGAATGGCTCATTGCTTTCTATGCACAAACGAAGAAAGCAAGTTCGGTCTGGGAGTCGTCCGATCGTAAAGAATGAAGAAGAGGAGGGAACCTTTACTCGTAGACTTGTAAGCCGAAGAAGCCTTGTAGTGCTATAATGCGACAAATTGCCTTTTAGGCACACGTTCTATCGCTCTACACTGTGTTGGTCGCACCAACGCGCAATGCTTTTCTGGCTTAAGACGGTTAACGAATCCACCACTAATCCACGTGCAGATAAAAGGCGGTTGATGGCAGGGATAGCCATATTAGATGCTGGTTCGCAGTATGCCAAGGTAAGAAGTGCAGACTGATGCGCTTTTGTGTTACTAGCTGATGCGTTTTTGGATAAAGGTTATTGATCGGAAAGTGCGAGAGCTCAAAGTTTGTAGCGATATTTTGCCGCTCGATACAGCAGCAGCAGTGCTACTGAGCAAGCAGTACCAAGCAATAATTATATCGGGTGGACCCGAAAGTGTGTACGATCCCTTATCTCCGACTTGCGATGTCGCTGTGTTTACGTGTGGTACTACTCTGGGACGCATCCATCGGTAGTTGTGTTTAACGTGGGAGACAGGTATTCCTCTTCTCGGGATTTGCTACGGAATGCAATTGATGAACCTTTGCGGTGGTGGCACCGTTACAAGACGAGGTGTACGCGACGATGGACAGCGGATGATAATAGTGGATCAACGTTCGCTCTTGTTTCAAGGCCTTGCAGAGAAGGAAAAGGTTTTACTGACTCATGGCGATGCCATTGAAACGGTAGCCGATGGGTTTATCGTTACGGGAAAAGCTGGAAACACTGTTGTTGGTGGGTACTTCTTTTTGCGCTTCACGTCATTGCGCAAGTGTTGATTCTCCAAGCTATCGAATGCAGGGAAAGGAAACTTTATGGCTTGCAGTTTCATCCAGAAGTCGATTTGACGGTTAATGGAAAGAAAATGCTTGACAATTTTCTGTATGCTGTCGCCGAGTGTGCAGGTACGCTTTTTGGAAGAAAACTTGTGCCAATGTTGTGAAAAAGGAACATTCACAATTACGTCGAGAAAGGAAGTATGCATTCAACATATTCGCAACGTTGTAAAGGATCTCCAGGTGCGCGCACAACCAGAGAATGACACTGCGATTGTTGCGGCACCTTTTTTATAATACAAAGGTTCTTGTTCTTGTGAGTGGAGGGGTTGATTCATCCGTCTGCGCTGCACTCCTGACAAGTGCGCTCGATCCGCAGCAAATACATGCGCTGCATATTGACAACGGGTTTATGAGACATGGGGAGGTACGCTGTGTTCCCCTTGCATTAGCACTTTCTTCATAGAGTAGTTTGGTAAAGCGCTCTCTGAAAGAGTTGGGACTCAATCTACGCGTCATCGATGCTTCGGAACAATTTTACAACGGTTTTTCGCATTAATTCGATTCTTTTAGGCTGCATTGTGCACAGGTGTCACTACGGATGAACGTAATAAAGTGATGCTCAAGGATGTTTGTGATCCCGAGCAGAAGCGAAAAATTATCGGAGACACTTTTATACGGGTCGCCAAGAAAGTCATTCAAGTAAAGATGCGATCCGTAGTTTGACAGTACCACTTTAATCGTTAGGAGCTCCAACTCGAGACAGAGTGCGTGTTCCTTGCACAGGGAACGCTCAGACCCGACTTGATTGAAAGTGCATCCACAACCATTAGCAAACACGCAAGCGTTATTAAGACGCATCACAATGACAGCCCACTGGTTCGTATCTTGAGAGACCAGGTCTTATTATTGCGAAAAAGCATTTCTTTTTCCACTCAACGCTTTTCAGGGAAGAGTGATTGAACCGCTAAAGGATTACCACAAAGACGAAGTGAGGCAATTGGGTGGGAGAGAAGCACTTTCCTCATAGCCTATTGATGCCTCTCTCTACAGGGGTGGAACTGGGGCTTCCTTTACAGCTTGTTACGCGTCATCCCTTTCCTGGCCCTGGCTTAGCGGTGCGTGTCCTATGCGCAAGAAAGCCATACATGTGCGCTAATTATTATACGATTAATGCGGCAATAGAAAAACTAGTGAGGTAGTGCACTTCTTACCCATTAGGTTGACAGTGTTCCCACTTTTCCCTTTATAGCGAAGAAACGAGTGGCACGATGAGATCTACTCTGCTACCGATCAAGTCTGTCGGTGTTCAAGGTTCCTTCCACTCGCTACCACCTTTTGCGAATGTTTTTCAAAAGTTTGTAGGTGATGGTCGTACTTATAGTTATGTTTGCGCATTATGGTGTGCTGAGCTTGATTGGGATGCATTGATGCGCATGGCTCGTCGCATTCCGAGAATGTGCCATGATGTGAACCGAGTCGTCGCTGTACTTGGAGGCAGTATTTCTGGTAAGTCGTAGTAATGGCTAAAGTACAGTTTTGTTTGTTCTCCTTTTCTGATGACCATGAGAGGTACTATTGATTCGATTACGCCCACAACACTGCAACCCAATGTCCTTGCACATTTACGCGCAGCTGATCATTGCGTAGACACTATTCTGGAGCGTTATTGTTTGAAAACGATTATTAGTCAGGTCGGCGCAATTTTCTTGTGACGAGAGTGCCTTTTGTTTCTATATACAGGTTCCCGTCATCTCTGTTCCTATCGATTTCGACAATGGAATGAATAGCCGAGACACCGACATGCGAAGCATTGCGATCCGCACGCTTATCACCAACGACTTTATGACGGGCGTCCCAGCCGTTCCTGGCATTCATCTCTCACATAACCATCTTAAGGAAATGGTTGACGGAATAGTGTGCATGGGCGGTAGGCGCGCTTTGTATGCTTGCCAACACTAACCCACCCATTGTTTTCAATCGAGTAGGGACGTCGCGTGTTCTCTACGACTTGACTTCCAAACCACCCGGAACGACGGAATGGGAGTAACCAAACAACTAAAAAGACGTATTTTTCTTTTTAGACTCAAGTGCCGTCCTCTATTTCCCATGAGTAAACATCCCTTCCACGCGGGATTTCCGATCGTTTTTCATAATCTCTCGGCAGTGCTTTGCGCATATCTAAAGCGCACGCGTGGTTGTGGTCCGTCATCAAACACAACTTACCAAAGGCGTCTTCCGTCTCGGAGCCCGAGTAATAGTTGATAACGCGTTGGTACACGACATAGCCATACTTTTTGTACATACTGATCGCAATAACATTGGAGACGCGGACATACAAGTCCACATAGTAAGCATTGGAGCTGAGAGCAAAGAAGAAGAAAAAGTAAAGCGTCCATTGCAAGAAGGGAAAAAGGATGGTAACCAAAACTGCGCTATCCGCTCGATAGTCGTCATCATTGCTTCACCTAATCCCATCCGTCTGTAATCTGCAGTGAAAGGGGTATAAGAAGCGATACAGTGTGTGTTTAAGAGGCTTATGCTCAGTCTCCCTCCCTAACTCACCCGGTGCGACAGATAGTGCAGAGACATGACCGTGCCAATTGCTTTTCTTTCCCTCCGCCTTTCCCATTACTGCAGGGTTAGCAACCCGAATGCGTCAGTGCACATGGAAGCATCTCACCATAACCCATCAACTGACCGTTCGGTGCTTCAGCTACTTGAAAGTAGTCTGGCCATCTGGCCATGTATTCAAGATAGAAGGCAAGGTTGTATGTTTCTGTAAGCGGATCCAAGTTGCTGAGAGGTGTGTGAGACGTATAGGACGGCGTACATTGCGTTGAAGGTGAACAAGTCGCTACAAGTCATTCGTCGCAGTGTTGTCATTACCCTCAATTGGAAGCGCTTTCCTCTGCTTTCTCGCATTCTTTTAAAGGAGAGAGAGGAGAATGACAATCGCACCTTTCAAGTCTATAGAACTGCGCGAGAAGATCCGCTTACTGAAAAACCAGACAAAGTGTCTTTATTATGTAAGAAACCTTTCTTCGTTACACTTTGTCGTTGGCTTGTATGGCGCAATCACAGGAGCGCGAATGGTTAGAAGCAAAGTTACGCCGCTATCGCTACCAGTTGTGCAAACTGAAGAAAGAGAATAGGTTCGCTTGCAACTTTTATGAAAGTGCTTCCCCTTGTTTAGGGGTTCCATCGATAAGCTGTTGCAGTGCGAACCAGTCCAGTACACAAATTGCTGGGAGCGCACTGAGAGAGCAGTCGCATTCCACCAAAACCAATAAAACGCATTTTCCGGAACATTGTCGTTTATTCAATCCAAGGAAGAAAAAGACGACGCCCAATAGTTATTGGGACGGAGTGCGATGGGCTGCAACTGGAGAAGCGCAAAGAGTTGGTGTCAGCGTTATGAAATTTGCAGTCTTCTTCATGCTTGGGATCAGAGTAAGCGTTAGTGTTAGTGCAGGAGTTGGCTCAACGTCAACAAGAAGCTTTTCCTTTTCCTCGTCATGGTTGTTGGTTCTGAATGGTGCTTGTTCAGCGGTAATGATAAAGTGCCTTAAGAGCAGTTGATGGTACTCGCAGGGTGGTTGGTTCTTCCATTCACCCGTTTGGTTGCAGCATTGCGTAGAGCATCTTGTAGGGAAAAAAACGTATTCTTGCAAATTGTAATCGAAGAATCCTGGCATGTCAAGAATATCTGTAGCATTGAGAAGTAACGCACTCCCACCCCCTTGTAGAATGGCTTCGCCTCCATCACCTGGCTTACTTGGCTCTTTTGGACATTCCGTGCATGGAAACTTGCCGTGAGCGCATATCTTTTCGAGGTGTTGTATGCACGTCGGCTTCGCACTTTCTGAAAACGTCACAAAGCCACTTCTTAGAGGTGGTTGGTAAGAGGGAGACAAGCCACGCCTTAGTAAGACCCTTCGGATTCCCCATCGTTGCTGCGCACAACTTTTGCATGGATTGCAGGCCCGTACTGCTGGAAAAAGTGCAGCAATGCCTCGTCGCTGACGTTCCGATGGACACACTTTACAGAAACGCGATAATGGCCCATGTCACCTCTTCCAATCGAATGCGTGGCTTTTATTGCTTTTTATACCCATTCTCTACAGCCCTAGTCCTTGCGAACCTGCATATATGCGACGAGTAGAGTTTTCAAACTGCTGTTCCAGTTCTTCTTGCATCTGCGAATCATTATTATCAACGCTATGCTTGCTTTTCGGTGCGGATAGACTTGTGGGTAAAGCTTTGCTGCCCATCAGCTTTAGAAACTTTTCCTTTTTGCCGCTTTCTTGGAACTGAGTTGCTTCCCAGCGATTAAACGACACCTGAAGTGTCCAAGAAGGCTGAAAGCCAATGGGTGCTTTACCTTGCATTCTTTGGTAGCCCACAGTTGCTTCCTCTTTCCGTGCTTGTCGTCTATAAGGGCTTTTACTGATGGTTGCTGTACCAACGTTGCTTCCCTTTTGGGGCTTTTCTCCAGATTGTGCTTGCTTTTCCTTTCATGACTGAACTTTGTTCTTTCTTCTCGCAATTCACCTTTCTTATCTTCTCTACTGTACTTTCTTTCTTCTCCATACCTTCTTCTTTCCTTGTTATTGCTCCTTTCAGCTTGACTTTTTGTCTCCCTTTTCGTATTTCGCCTTTCCATTCCATTTTTTTTCATTTTCCTTCTCCTCTCTTCTTCATGCCCACTTTTCGTTCTCTTTTTCCTATCGCATTCTTCCTCACCTTCAGCGTGCGGCCTCTTACTGCAGTTCCTGTCCCTCATCAACAGCACTAATTTGATCCCTGATTGGGTTATCCATATCACGTGAGCCAATGGGCAGTTGGCACAACGCCAACATTGTGCGTATTTCCCTTCAAAGCTTTGTGTACTTCCCTTCTACACAAAAGCGACTTATGCTATTCGTCCTTAGGACATACGATAGTGTTGAGATCTTTCCAGGGCCTACTCTCAACGTTGTAGTTGGTCCCAATGGGTGTGGCAAGTCAGCTCTTGTTTGTGGACTCTGTCTAGGTTGTGAGCATGTCTTCTTGTTTCTACAAAAAGACGAAAAAATACGTTCAACTGCAGGTTTGGGTGGAGAGCCCCGACTTTTGGGCCGAGCGCGCGAACTTGGCGAATTTGTTAAGAATGGATGTCAAAAGGCTGTTATAGAAATTGAACTGTAATGCTATGCGTAGTTTTAGAAACTGTTCTGAAAGGAAGGGAAAACCCATCCGATTATGCAGTTATTGCGAAAATGGGAAGAATAAGATTATCGCACGCGAAATATCGATTGATGGGAAAACTCAATGGCGACTGGATGGTCAGTCTGGTTCGTTGCAATATGCTAAAGGTCCTTCGCTTCTGACTCCAATCGCTAGCAACAAGAAAAGCCGCAAGAGAATGGATTGCTCAGCAAAACATTATGGTGGACAACCTCTGTCAGTTTCTTCCCCAAGACAAAGTGCGTACAACCTCCGTTAAACATTCTCCGAAACTGCGTTTCGCATTTATAGGTGGTGGAGTTTGCTAAACTCAATGCACAGGGACGGTTGTTACAAACGCAATTGTCTGTAGGAGGGATACAAATGGAAGCGGTAAGAAGCGAGAGAGAATATGTCTCTGTGCGTATGTGCATGGATGAAAAAAAACCGTCTTGGGAGGACAGGCGCAAAGGAAGCTTATCGCAGCACAAAAGCATCTCGAAGAAACATGTCGAAAGATGCGCGATGAAGAAAGTGCAATGACCCATTTAAAGGAAAAGAATATTGCGATTGAATCGTACAAACTTTCGGAAAAGAAAACTCTTTTAGAAAAGTGTGTAGGGAAGTCAAAAAGTATCGAGAGCGACAGAAATCGCTTCAGGAACGCGACGTGATGTTAAAGAAGAAGGCATGGCTTGTCTATGATCAAGCGCGGACAAAATATCTTCAAGTAAAGAGTCGCCGCGAAGAAATGGCTAAAAAATTGCGTAAGGTAACCGTTTTTTATATCGATCAAGTGCAACGAAGCTTCACTATAGCGACAAGAGGCTGCACAACCTCTTATAGCTCAACTCGAAGAGTTTGCAAGGGATCGCGAAGCATGCATGACGCAACGAAAAGAAAAGCTTAAGGCTGTACATGAGCATTTTCTGCTTATTGATGACGCAGTGCGGCATTTCTACAAGACACATAACCAATAGACTAGACTACGGAGCTCTTTAGGAAGTGACGCTGGAGCGTTTATCGGAAGCAAAAGTGGATGTGGAAGTGGAGTTGGAAGCAAGGATGAGTGCGAAAAGACAACGGAAAGAAGCAATGCGAAATTTGCAAAAGGAAATTCACCACTTGAGTGAAGAGGTAGGACGCTTGTGTTTGTAAACAACCGCTGCGATTGATGATGTCATAGCTTAGGACTTGTAAGGAAAAAAGTTTCGACCAACAAAAGACGCTTTCGCAGTTGAAAGAGTGAGTCATGCGACTATTTCCCCTTTTTGCACAAAAAGACGCGTACGCCAAACAGAACATGTCGCGAACTCGTCTTGCAACAAAAAAGCGAGGAGCGACAGCTTTCTTCGCTTCTTATAGATCTTCGCGAAGCCAAGGTTTACAAAGGAGTTTTGTCTTTTGGTGATGCTTAGCTTATGAAAAGGAAAAGGAGCGAGAAGCTGATGCCAACAGGGAAGCGCTTGAAAACTCGAAAGAACGAATACTGAAGAAGCTAGAACAGTTCAAGTACGAAGGTGAACCTTTCTCGCATCGCGTTACATTACTACCACAGTTTGGACGCCTATAAAGCTACGTTGTGGTTGCGTAAGCATGCCGAGGAATTTGCTCATCAAGTGTTTGAGCCACGTTAAGTTTCACGGTGCACCGCTAGAAGCAGTTTGTAGTTATCACGCAGGTGCACGTCATGGAGGAAAATTATGCGCGCTTTGTTGAGACGTCTATTCAAGCGGCTCATATATTTGCGTTTGTGGTTCAGTCCAAGGACGATATGCTTCTTCTTAAGAAGAAGTGTAAAGATGAACAAGGCCTACTTATTAATATCCTTCTGACACCAAACGTGCGTTTTTTACGGCTATTGCACGCTGAAAAATTGGTTCTACGCACAATCGTCTCCCTTCAGGCGCAAGTGGAATACAAACACCCACTAACCGATGACGAATTGCGTGCGTACGGATTGCGCTGTTTCATCTCTGTAGGCATTGAAAAGAAGTTGAGCATAAGGATTCACCATCTTTCGGGTCGCAACAGAGCGTTTACACTGCACCTGATGCCATCAAGCGCGTTCTCAGTGAGTATGATGCCCATCATGCCATTCCTATCGGGGAACCGCATGCACAACGCTTCGGTACGTTGGCATGGGCCATGGGAAATGCTTATTGATCAAAGCCAGTGCACTACACGGTCAGCAGATAAGGACCTTTTTTGCAGATGACGTGTGTGTGCGCACAAAGCGTTCCGCCTATGGAGATTGTGGATTGGTTATGCGCTTTCCGGAGTGCCGATTGCAACATTACGCCTTTAGATAATTTCTACTTTTCTTGTCCGTCGACCAAAGTACATGTGCGATACGGTAAGTGCGATGTGGTAAAGTGGTGTTTTTGAATGCGTGAGGAGGTTGACGCCGGGCTTCTATGCGGTCTCATCAACGCGCATCGTGCTGCCAAAAGTATCCGTACGGAGGGGGAAACGATGGTTGATGCGTGCCGACAACGATTGGCAATAGTGCAACGACAATTGCGCATTATGACGAACGAAAAGGTGTTTCCGCATTTTCCCACGGCACCTTTTTATCCGAGCTTCCCAGGATACCCTTACAAAACTCGTCGAAGCAAGTCACACGCTGCAAGCAACCCTTGATACGAAACAGGCCGCGTTAGACGGCATGGTCGAGTTACCGTTGGTGTTTCACGCTATTCGTTTTAATGCGTGTGCAGAGAGCAGTAAAGCAATTGGTGAATGTCCAACGAGACGCCAGTGAGAAAATTCACAGCATTAATACACAACGTAGTAAAGAAGCATTGCGTAGGAGTCAACTTGCATTGGTAATCCTGATGCTATCGTTGCGCTTTATGCATGCACAAGTTTTCCCGTTTCTTCCCTCCCTCTTGTTTCAGGATACATCCGACTTGGCGGAAGAGATGGTACGTCTTAGTCTAAAGCTTTCTGCACTAAGTGCGCTGCACGAAAGAACAGTCTGCAAAGTTGAGAATGCCAATGCTGTAATGTCGCACTTTTGGGCATTGGACGGTGTTGGGTTCCAAAGTGCAACAGGCAATCGGGGAGATGGAGTTGGCCTTGAAAAGTTTGACGGAGCAACTAAGTGCTACACGCGACAGGTCTTTGCACCTCTACAAGAAGCAGAATCGCACCAAACCAACACCAAAAAAACGTTTAGAGCACGAAGCCTTTTAAAAGGTGCACAAAACAGTGCGGATTGCCGTGAGCCGCACATCATTGCTCTGTTTGCACAATTCCCCGACACTATTGATGAACTTAACGATATGGTTGCAGTTCCACTCGCAACAGAAAACGCCTACAAACTCCAGATTGCG
>JAQFYM010005392.1:0-13397 GCA_034694785.1 Agrenia bidenticulata
CAGTAAAATTAATATCTTGATTGATCAATTTTAATTTAGCCTTCTCTGGAGTAGATTTAAATTTTTTTGGGGAAAAAATTAATTCTTTTTTAGCCTTTAGCTTTTTCTTTAACTTTGTACACATTTTTGCTGGTGTTTCATTCTCTATCATTCCACTGGCTTTTGATTTGAAGTATGATTTTAAATCCCTTCTAGCATAAAGAGGCTGTTTTTTAACAGGCTTAGATTTATTCCAACATTCTTGGGAATTGACAGAAGTAGTTTCATCTTCTCTATTTTGAGAAGCGGGATTATCTTTTATTTTTTTGGCTTTCGGAGTACTTTGAGACGCAGAGGTCAGCGCTTTTTGTAAAACATTGCTAACCAACCCGATTGCAAAGGGGGCGTGCTCTTTGATATACTGAGGGGCATACTCTCGAGTTTTTTTGTGTAGATTATTCTTATGTGTACCAAAGTAGCTTTCAAGGCAACCATTCGTAGAGGATTTACTTTTCCCAAGCAACGGATATGTAGGACAAGTGTTACTCCAGAGAGGAAAGTAAGGAAAGTAGTTCTGTACTAATATATTTAGCACTTGTGGACTATAGTAGGGGTTTTGGTCATCGTCATTTGTGAAGCTACTTTGATCAGCCCTTTGAATTTCAAGAATTCTCTCCTTAAGCATTTGATAGTACTTTGATTGCTCTCTCTGCGTACTATGTTTTCCATCCTGTTCAAAATCATGAAGATTCTCTTCCGATTTTCGAGTGAAAAGAAATTCAGTCATGCTCTCGTCATATGGTTGTAAAAGGGTTCCATGTGTTAAATCATGAGCAAAGGTGTTTGCAATCTCTGAAGTTAAGTTCTTTGATCCAAAGACCGATATTATTTGAGTTAAAGTATCCTTTAACTGGTCTAGACTTTCAATTTCAATTAGTTTGGCTAATCCGTGCAAAGCTAACTGCCGAATGGGTTTTTCCACCGAGTTACGAGTTAAATTTCTAGAAAATGCGTGAATGACATGATTTAGGCATATTTGAATTCGACTTTTATCGTTTGGCTGATGTAAACCATTTAACATGCAATCGTAACTGCGATTTATATTGGACATTAGTGGTTCTACGTTTATAGCTTCTGAACATGCATGCAAATATGCAAACGAAAAATCAACCGTGATTTGTGCTGGTTGATATGATGGATTGAGCTTCCTTAAATCTGCCATAAAATACTTCAACTGAGAACTAATGTCAGTACCTTTACTTGAATTCGTAAGGAATTCAAATATTGGGACCGAAGGTAGATTCATATCTTTAACTTTTCCTAACACAGTGTGTAGGAGAACTTTTTTTGAATCCTTGTAAGGGGATTCACAGATACTTCCGGTAGCATCCAAATTCCAAACATTAGTAAGGGCCCCAAATTGTACCTGAATGGGTGCGTACATTGCTACGCTAAATGGTATTGCTGAAAGCTTCTGAATGTAACCACTAGAAAGTTTTAGATTTCCTATATACTCCTTACCTATTGCCAACTCTTTCGCCACTTCGATACAATCAAGCAGTACATCCGTCTTTGGTATACGTGATTTAACGAAAGCCTCGGATTTGGCAGTCCTAAGAACCTGTACACTTTTAGCGGTATTGTTTTGATGCAGAAACTGATTATCATCTAATAATACTTGTGCTTTTAACCAGACTTTTAGCGCTGTAGAGTGTGTCAGTTCTTTTTGAGCGTTTGACCTTTCACCACCTCTTAATTGCCTCCCTGACCCTTGTTTTTGGACAAGTGTAAAATCTCCAGAAATAAATACGTCTATTTGAACTGGTGTGGATTTGGAAATCTTTTGCACAACGCATTTGTAACGTATTCCACAGTCACTACTGCCACAATATCCTCGAATCGTGAATCCACCCTTTTTTAAAGCCCAATAGTCTTTGGCATTAAAAGAACAAGGAAGTTTTAACTTCCTTAAGTATTTGTTTATAAGTTGCGGGTAGTCTTTTTTCAATAAATTTTTCTCTCTATCATAAACCTTTTGGAAAGATTTAATTGGAATTTCTAGCCGAACATGAGTGGGAGGAATGTATTTCAATTTTTTTAGGTCTATCCCTTTTGCGTCACAAATATCCTCAATAGGTATAGCAACGTTCTTAGATTCATCATCGGAAACGATGACTTGCAAATCTTTCGACTTATCTGATTGAATGGATTCATCTAATGAAACGTCTGCATTAAATTTGGAACTAAAGGACACATCTTCTGAACTGCTTCTTTCGTTTTTAGATTTTCTATCTTTTATGATGCTATTTTGGCTATCTTCTACGATTATAGAACCATCACATTCTGGTGTTATTTTAGAACAAGTTTCAGATTTTTGTGAAGATGAGACAATTTTTTCCAATAATGAGTTACTATCAATTTGTTCGGATTCATCATCAGAGATAATGACGCCTAGTTTCTTGTGCCCATATATTTTTGTTTGAATTGAATCTGTTGGTGAAGTTTCTGAATCAAACGAATTGGGGCTGATGGAATGAATTTCTAAATTCTGACTTTCATTCCAAAACTCTCTTTCGTTAACGATGGCTTTTTTATTTTCGATTAAGCCGATTTCATCCAATTCTGGCTTTGCTCCGAATTGACTATAAAAATAATGTAAAGATTCTGAACCAAAAAACTTGGGGTTACTTGATACACCTATTGAATTCTGATTTTTAGAATCTTCCATACCTTCTCCACTTTCAGAATTCGTCTCTGATTTTTTGAATGGTAAGAGATTGCTATGGTTACCAGTCTTTGAATAAAAGCCTCCATCACTAATTTCGGATTCATCATCTGAGATAATTACATGCAACCGCCTTCCTTTTGCTGTTTCTGTTTGGATGGCATCGTTTGATGAGGATTCTGAATCCAAGAAATTTGGGCTAAGTGTTACAAGATCTGAATTTATACTTATGTTTAAATTCTGTTGTTCGTCAATAATATAATTCTCGGTTTCATCCGGGCCACTCATCTGATCAATATTATCTATTTTTGCATCTTTTTCTGATTTTGTATTATCTGTTACATTTTTTGTATCTACTACAAATGTTAATAAGTTCCTGTCTTTTTCAGCCCTTGAACCTAAGTTACCATGAGGAAGTAATATAAAATGATCCTCTACTATATTTTCTGCATCTGCATGAATCAATTCGGGATCGATAATTATCTTGGATTGGGTTATCGATGGATTTTTAGTACAACCAGGACAATACCAAGTTTTTTTAAAACTTTTCTTATCATTATAGTCCACACAAGGACTAGTTCCTTCATAGTGAAACCATTTTTTATCGCAAGCTCGCCAATTTGAACAGCGAACCATTCTTCCACCCTTAGATTTGCCACAACAAAGAAGGCTATCATTAGCAGTTTTACATTGCTCTAATTTATTCTGAGGGCTTGTCAAATTTAAATTTCTTTTGGGTGTAGCTGATGGACTGTATTTTATAGGCTTCCGAATTATTCGTTTAAAGATTCTTGACGGTTTCCGACATTTTTCATTTGGTGAATCAGATGGATTAAAAAAAACTTCGGGATTACCTGATGAGCTGTTTATTTCGTCGCTGCTAAGTTTACCCTGTGTTGTTTTTTCAATAAAATCGTAATTATTTCGTTCTTCATCCTTGCCAATCACCAACGAAATATCTGTATCCGTTACTTTTACAAATGCTGTTGAATTCACAGCTTGAGGTATACCTCGTATAGTATCGATTAGGTTTTGGACATCAACATCACGATCTTCAGAGCGCAGCGGGCCGGAAGGTTTTGGTTGAGGTAACTCCGAATTTTTTAACTTTTTCTCAATTTCCATTATTGATTTTTTTATTTCTTCATTTGTAATAGGAGCGATGTCGGTATTATCTAAGCATTAATACATAACTTGCAATAAACGTTTTTTATTTAATTTGGAATTAAAGATTGAAAAAGGTGTTCTTTACTTTTTTCTCGCTCTATTTGACTTTGGAGTTTAAAGATTTTTATATTGCCATCCATCGATGTGATTGATTTCTTCATATCCAGAAGAATGTTTTCATTTTCTTCCGAAATCTTTGAGTCCTCGCTGACCTTTTTGTGTGCCTTGGGCAATTGATTTCTCTGTAAACCCCGCTCATCTTCATTTTTGGAGACTTGAGAATACAGATTTTCGGAATCTAATTTCACATCAAATAAATGTAATATAAAACATAACAAATGAATCCTTTAATTTTTTGTTAAGTTTTATGATTGTTTTACCACTGATTTTTTTTTTCCTAGTTGATTTTGAATTTCGCCTATGCCTCTGCGACATGATGTACTATTTTAACGAACGTTTTTAGGCAAATAACTTGTTGGTCTCACAGGTTTTGTTCAACTAACGCAAGTCTATATTTGTCCTATTAGGTTTTTTTGTGATGCCAAACTTTTTAATATGCTGGCGTGGGTCTATACTAGTACGAATAAGATACTCATATATACTCAGAATTATATACTTAGAGTTCACGTGGTAACTCATGTGATCTGTCCTAACCCAGTCTTTGTTAGTTGGATGTCATTTGCATTACATGCAACGTTTTTATTTGTGTGTCATCAGTTTTAACTTTAAACTAACAGTTTAATGGCAAGCAAAATGAATCAACCATTGTTGGACTTTACGAAGGTGATTGAGTTTTTTCATCAAAATTTCAGATTAAAGTATATATATTTGATTTAACCTAACAGGCAGCCAATGCAGACATTGAGCTAGGAATACAAAAAGCTACCAATAAGGACTTTGAAGGTGCCATACCGCATTTATTGAATGGAATCACAAATTTAAACAACCAGATTGCTAATTTTCAACGGGTACGAATTTTTGTTTTCACATTTTACCTTTTATATTAAATAATTTTTTTCTCAACTCAATTTGAAGATATTCGAAAATACGTCGGCGGAACATATTGAAACAATTGAAGACCAACCGATGAAAGATGAAGAAAACAGAGTTAAGGATATTATTGAATCATGCATTGAAACAGAACTCAAACCTGTTAGCTTCAGTGAGCTCATCGATTTGGAAGTTCCTATCAAAGATTTGATGTCGACAATAACACTTCCGTTTCATTATCCATCTGCATTTGAGCTCGGCATAAAACCTTTCAGTACTTTTCTTTTCTTTGGCTTACCAGGTACAGTAAAGTCATTCTATCTGTAGTTTATTTATGCCTTACAAGTTACAACATCCATTCGTTTATCAATCGTAGGTACCGGAAAAACACTTTTAGCCAAAGCTGTGGCTTCATTTAGTAAGAAATACTACAAGACCACATTTTTTAATGCATCTGCTTCTAAACTTCTAAGCAAATGGCAGAGCGAAACTGAAAAAGCCCTTATTGGGCTGTTTGAAAGAGCGGAGAGAGAAGAAAAAAGCATCATTTTTTTTGATGAGGTTTAGATGCTAAACTTTATGAATTCGAAGATGTCACCCCTGATAAATGAAAAATTAAGATTCATTTATGTGTGTTTAAGGTTGACGAACTCTTGTCACATAAAAAAGACGCAGATTCTGATACGTCTTCAAGGCTGAAATCGCTATTTTTGACCTGTACCGATGGAATAAATGGAGGCTTAAACCGTACCATTTTAATTGCCGCTACTAACCGGGTATGAAAATCGTTATATGTTTTTGGTGAACTATAATAGCCTTGCTTAAGAGTGTTATTTTTAATTAAACAGCCCTGGTCTATCGAAGCCGCTGCATGGAGCCGTTTTCAAAAAAAATACTACGTTAAGCTTCCCAACGCGGAAAGCAGAATAAAACTTTTTAAAAAAGAAATCGGAAGCTTGCCTTCGAAAATTACAAGTGCTGACATGGAAATCCTTTCTAATCGAACCAGCGGTTTTACTGGAAGAGACATTAAAAATGTTGTTGTATCCTCTTGGATTCGGAACCTACAAAATCACACAAAGGAAAAAAAAACTGCGGACGCAATACCTCCTCTTGAGATGGTAAGACTTTTTATAATGGTATCTAAGCTATTAAGGTTCATATGATTTTGTTTTGTAATTAGAAAACAATCCTTGGGATATGCGAGAATACCAAATCAAGCATACGTTTTGATGACAAAACCTCAATGGAAGAATTTATAAGAAATGAATTTGGGGGGATTCAGACCCAAAGACAGGTTAAGGGCAGGCCAGCCTTTTTTGGAGGTTCATAATCGCTATGCAACGTTTAAAACAAATGATGTATGATAAATGCATCAATAAAAAATTTCAAAATTTTTGGAAAGCATGTTTTTGTTCATTCAATAATACGTGAATACAAAGGGTCGTTTCTGGCATGGAACTCAACATCAGGTTCAAAGCTATCTGTATCCACCGGTAGAGAAGGTGATTTATTTCGGATGCTGTTTACGATTTTCCTTCCCAAGAAAAAAGTGCAAACCATCAGCATGATGACTATACCTGTAAATGCAAATGCCTCGCCATACGAAGGTTTTCCACCCCAGGTTTTGGCCATTTTAGTGTTAGGTGTCCAAAATACTAGTTCATCTGAATTAAACAAATTGGATTCAAGAAACAAGAAGGACAAAATGTATGCAAGCCCATTTACTGTATCAACTTACGTGGCCATTGATGATGATTGTCAATATAATGTTTTGTCTGGTTTTTTGCTAAGAATCTGTTTGCCATTTTAGAAACTCTCGAGGTATAACTTAGCAGTCCAACAATCGAAATAACTTGGTCAAAGATTGTTGAAATATACAGTTGATTACTAATCAGATTGATTGTTGAAAGCCAATCAGACTGATTTCAGTGCCACTTCGAACTATAACCTCTGGGTCTCTTTTAGGTGGAGTGTTCCTTCTGTTCAAATCTACAAAAAACTGCTAATGTTTTCTCTGATCGAGTTTTAAATTACGTTTCCTTATATGGACAGTATATCTATATGAAATATGGTATAGAAAATAAAATTTAATGGGAAAAACAAGCCTTTTTGTTATCGTCTTATGTCATATGTTCATGTGTCATCAATGTATATGAAAAACCATCATTAGTCACGTACCAGTTACGTCTTTTAGTCGCCAAGATTAAATTTCACTGATCCAGACACTGACTCATTGAAAAAATATTGCTCTTAATCGTAAATATTTATTTTTCTTAAACACCCAGTAAAAACTAAGTAATTCTTAGGTACTGTTATTGTCTTGTATCAGTCTGTATGCAAAGACATTTACTGAGAAACTTTACTGATTACTTGAACTATATAACACGAATATATAGTGTAATTCTGACTGTTACATATAAGATACGACTTATTTAACACATGCAAAATTCAATCCGCAAGGGTTTTAAAAAACGCCAATGAAGGAGTTTTTTGTAACTTCTCGGATCAGTTACAACTAAAACGTTTTCATGGGAGTCATCAAACTTGAGGCTACAATAAAAAATTTCTTCACTGACCATCAGAATAGTATACACCTTCGGAGCAGTAGCAATAGCAGTCAAAAACTTTTTCAAAAATTTCAAAATGGATATTATACAAACTTTAAAGTCCATCTCAAAGTTTAAGCACATAACCATCGACAATTTGGGCTTTAAATGTCATTACAAGTACTCAGCGAGCCTTTTTACGGTTTTTTTTATAACTGTCTCAGTTTCGCGTTTATTCGGTGATACTTATAGTTGCTTAGGGAACGAGTACGTGCGGCCAATTGCGAATGACTACTGCTGGAATGGAAACATGTACATTGTTACCAATCCTCATATGCTAGGTAAGCAGAATGGGAAACTTTATTTTTTCTGTTTAAAATAATGAAACTTATTTTAAAATATCGATATTTGTTATATATTTTAGATGTCTTGGACCTAAATACGCAACCTCAGACCTTGATTACTTTGAAAAGCTACCATATCATTCGCTGGTTAAGCGTTTATCGGTGGCTTCCAATAATTCTCGGTATACATGCACTATCCCTTTGTCTCACGCACTTCATGTGGAAAGTTAGAGAGCAAAACGTGGTTTCGCGAATACTATGTAAACAAATGAAGGGAAACACCCAAATTGAATGGAACGAGAAAAAAGCTGCGATTGTACGAAAGCTGTCGTTAGGATTTGGATCTTACAAGGGTTATGCAATTGCATTTTGTTCTTTGGAGGTAACTAATTTGATTGTTGCTGTCGTCAACATTTTTGCGATAGACTGGTACTTAGGAACATCTCATTATGGTCTATCTGCAATTGGTTGGATTTCAACCACCGGCCTGGATTTTCAAACCATCATTTGGCCTGAAACAGCCAAATGTACTGTACAGGTGATAGGACCATCTGGCACTCTCGGTAAATTTAATTCGAAACTAAATGTTGATAATATTTGATATTACAGTTAATAAGTTATTTTAATTTCATAGTCAGTTATGATCATTTCTGCAATCTCAACCATTCCTACTTGTATCGTGAAATCTTCAAGATCGTTTGGTAAATATTAGTATTTTTTAGTTGGTATTAGTACAACTTTATTTGACTAGCCATGAGTCAGTCTGAATGTATTTTTCTGATAGGTTTTGGTTGGCAGGACTTGTGCTTGCAACAGTTATCAATCTGGGACTTCGGGTTTCAACTATATTATCAGCAAGGTTCAGAGAATTCAATTTATCTAAAATTTCTCCAGCGTCTGAGAAACACACCATCAAACACCTTATCCGTAAGGGTAACTTTGGTGACTATTTACTGCTTTCTTTCGTCGGTCAGTCCCTGCCATCGGAAGAAACTCAAGAAATATTCATGGGCTTGGATGAAAGATTAGGTGAAAACAATTTGTAAACATTGATAATTTTTATTTTGAATAAATCATTTATTAAGTTTCAAATTCAACTACATTTCCTAATGGACTTGTAGCAAATAAATCCATGTAACATTAAACTTATATAATTACGCGACTAATTTAAACTTACTGTTAAAACTTGTTATGCCATAACCAGGGTTTAATATTTGCAAGCTATACTACATTGATGGATTTAGGGATGGTAGTTTGACTTTATATAATAACCGACTCCAACAAATACAAGGGTGTCACTTCTTTCGTTCATTTGCCCAACCTACTTGACTCCTGGCTCTCGCTTAACAATCATGAAAAATAATTTACAACATACGACATTTTAAAGAGAAAAACTAACAAGTGCAACTTCAGATAGCCCGAGCTAGGTTATGCTAATTTATGAAAATTGGTGGGGGTTCCCACGTAGGGTCACTATAGTATTAAAGTTTTTTGATTAATGCCCATGCATTAAACAATTTGAAAAGGAAACATTATCTTTAATGAAGCAGATCTTATCTTATGAAGCTTTTTTTGTTTAGATCCTAATAGCCTTTACAAAAGGAGTGGGAATCTCCCTATACCCCTACAGAAGGGGTTATATTTTTCGATAAATCCTTAAAACCCCAAATCTCTAAATCCCTAAAAATCCCTAATTTAAAAGGGCTGCAGATTTATGCAAATCCGAAAAATTTCTAATATCCCTAAAAATTTCTAAAAATCCCCAACAATTTCTAAAAAAACAACCATAAAACACCTAATTGGGATTATAAAATAAGGGAATTTGATTACTTGTCTTACTTAATTTTTAATGCGTTAGTAGTTACAGAGAAAAAAAAATCTCTTCCTCATTAATATTATGCTTTTAGGAATAGCTAAAATTCCTTAAAAACTGAAACCTACAAACAGTATTCCGGTTTATTAAAAGGCCTTAGTGGGTTAGGAAATTCCTAAAAACCGTATATTACATTAAATGAGGGAGAAAAGTCTAAGGGAATAAAAATAGCAATAATATTTTGTCTTCAAATAGGTTATGCATATTAGTCAATAGAGAATAAAGCAACTATGATGCAACTATGAAATGGATTGTAAGTGGGGTCAAGCTCCAAAGCTATGTAAAGGTAGAAAGTAGAAAATAGGTTCGGGGGCAATGTAAGCTTTGAGTCGAAAGATGAATATAAGATTAGATAAGATAATCCACATTACTCGGAAAACTTTTGTTTTCGTTGACGTGTTCTTTTTTGAACCGGCCGTTCAATGAAGGTGCTCGAACTTGGATCTTTATTATCATTGATCGGCTCCTTCAATTTTTTTATTACAGCTTTCCTTGGTTTTCGGATTGGGTTCGTACCCACTTTGGTTACAGTGTTGTGAAGAAGCTCCACAATTGAGCTACCTGTAGGTTCATACAATGGCATTTGACAATACGATGTCATATGATCTCATTTTACCATGATTATTATTCAAAACTCTTACCAGACGGACTGAATTGCTGAGCTGCATTGTATTGTCGGTTTGCGCGATATGTCTCATCTAATGTGAATAAGTCCCCAGTAAAGTTCCCAGTAACTTGCTGTATTACAGGAGCGTGCCAATATTCTTGACTGGGATAAGCCTCAACATCTTCACATACGATACTGTTATATGGTAAACGTTGTTCTTCCTGGATAAGGTTTGTTTTTCGTCTCCGGTTTGGTAATCCTGCCAAAGGGTCCTCCTTCCGTTGGCCAACATCATATGCAATAATTTGATCAGCCCTTATCTGCTGGGCTTGATCAAAATTCATAGATTTGAGGCGGTGGGAATCCGCTGAAATGACAGAAACCCCGCATAAAGTGTTTTGGTTTGTGTAGTAGTTTTGCTGCGATGAACTGCAACACGGAGTGGGCTCTTTCAATCCTGTCAACACGTTCCAAGTGTCGTCGGCCCTCTTCATAATATTGTCTTCCAATGTAATGAAGAAAGATTGCATTGTTGGTGTGCAGGTGAAGTCCAGGTGTCTTAGGTAAAGGTCCAAGATGTGTAAATCTTTTTCCGTGGCCTTTAATTTCCTCATATCATAACCGCGATGTTGTAGAGCGACCTGCATGTTAGTCCACCAGTTATCCATACTCGAAAATAAGACACGATTGTCTAGAATATGCATATTGGCTCTTAATAATGCCATTTCCCTAGACACCATCTGTAAATATAAATATATGAACCTTAAAATTAATTACAGGGAAAAAATTAGGTTAACACGGATCAACTAAAATTTGTTAAGAGGAATGGTTGAAATTTTGTTATGTTAATGAAGTAAATAAATAACATTACCTTCTCTGGAGTTCCTTTATCCATTGTCACGGTATAAAGTTGTACGTATTATTTCGATTATTATTATGTATGGATGATCCACGTTTTAATTATAACACAGGCTTAAATAAGAACTAAAAGATGTTTTTACCCGTAGTAGAGTATGATTTACGCCAAGATTTGTGGAATAGACCTTACTTCCGTCTCCGAAATTTTTTGACTGACATCAGTTTGATCTTTACAATACTATATGCTAAAAACGACCACTTCAACCATGGGTAAGAAAGTAAGTCGTCAGATTTCATCGTCTTCTTTGATCCTTATATGCGAGTATCATCAAGGACTGAATAGGACTGAATATTATAAAGTATGTATTGAACACCGAAACGAATTTAATACCTTTACTGAGATAAGATAACAAATAGTTTTCAAACATACAGAAAAGATGAATGCATTACATTTTTCACGGTTAATTTAAACTGTTTGTTTAAACTTATCTTAATCGTTACTGGCCTTCGGCCTTGACTAGAATAATGTGGATAATGATGTTCCAAGATCCATTTAAACAACTTTGGTTATCCTGTTTGAAAACCCAAGGGCCTTGCAGGAAAGTTTGTTGTTATTTTTGGTACTCACAATGACTTTGTAGTCGTCATTATCAATACTTCAAGTGCTAGGGGAGAAAGTAAGTACAAATCCTTTAGAACAGAGACTTTATTGGAGGGTTCAACTTTATCCTAAATTGCAAGTCACGGCAATTTATTTAATTAACGGAAACCCGGTTCCAATTGCTGTTTATCTAGAGTTGACACTTGGCCGTGTTTATCGGCTTATGTTTAATTGAACTAATTCCCACGGCTACGATTAACTTAATTACGTGTAAACGAGCTTAGAGCTTCCAAGCTCATTGGCCTTAACTTCGTGCTCTTTGATGAGACCAACCTCACGTTTTCATAAAATGGACTTGTTATCTCTGTCTAGTAGTTTAAATTTATAAAATTATTCCTTTCAAGTCATTAACGTCAGTGATGGCTTCTAAAAACGGCCCTTAACTCAATCTTACTATCATAAAACACATAAAAGCTCTAAGCTAAATGGAACTTAAACATACGATGCCGAAGATACTCGCTATGGTGGGGAAAAAAATGTGCGAATACCTTGGTTTGAAGCATTAATAGAATTTTGAAACTATATTAGGCAATGGCACCTACTTTTACGTTAAAGTATAGGCCATTTAGAACCGAAAACTTGGAGCGAATATCTGCTACTTTTATTAATATATCTTTACAAGCCAAAGCTAAAGCATTTGGGCTAATCGAATGATTTTGTTACGTCAAAGTAACTTTTCTTCGAAACCTTCGAATTCCTACATTTTGGAAGAATATATTAGTTTTTCTTCGTCCTTAATCTTGATTGTACTGGTTTCAGGCCAAATTGCAACTAATTTTTTTTGAGCCCGACTTCGATCGATTAAAGTCCTTGTAATAAGCTAAATTCGTTCTACAGAACTATTAATCAGAAGATTTATTAAGAAGAAGATTAATCAGAAAAAATGAACCGTTTTAGGAAACTGACCCAACATTTTGAACCTTTTTAAGAAACTGACCCAACCTTTTCAACCTTTTTTGATAGCCGACCTAACCTTTTCTATATTTTGAACTTGGGCTTGGGACCCAGATACAACTACAAGCCTCTAGTATTACCATTGACTTCAGTGGTTGGTGAACATTTTTAATTTTAAGCTTATCATCAATGCTTATTGTTTAAACAAATCATTTGTTGATTAATCCTAATGATCGTTGTATCAAAGTCATGTGAAAACGATTCGACAGCTATTGGAAGTATAAAATGGGGTTGTTAAACTGGAGAAATTGTGAAGGCTGTTTCAAAAATTTTAGAAGTTAAAGAAGACATTTAATCACAGCTTATCAGGGCTTATCGATGCTTAACCCTATGTGTGACTTTATTCGTCCGTGTTATAACACAAAACTATCCAAAACCTGAAAGCGCTACTGAGTAAGAGATTTCACAGCTTTACAACTTCACAGGAGTAACTGAACCCAAATAAGAAAAGTTAAGCCCTTTTTCTAACAGGATTAGAAATGAAGTAACCTGACCTTATACTCGATAGTTTTCATAACCTTCGAGTGGTTTATGGGCCCTTAAATGAATGACCCATTCAAAAACGGCCCTTTGAAAATGTACCTCCCGATGTCTGGTAGCTATAAAATTCGGAAACTTCACAGGAGTAACTGAACCCAAATAAGAAAAGTTAAGCCCTTTTTCTAACAGGATTAGAAATGAAGTAACCTG
>JAQFYM010005393.1:0-13391 GCA_034694785.1 Agrenia bidenticulata
AAAAAGTTACATTTTATAGTTTTTTAAATCAAAAATGATAGTGTTCATGGCTGCAATGTATATCAAAAAAAATAAACGTTAAAATCGAACAAACAGAAAAATCAAAAACTTTTTTTATGAAACAATTATCATAACGAAAAATTAAATAAAGAAAAAAAGCTAATAAAAATATGAATTTTACGAAATAGTACCAAGATTTTATTCAACTAATGACGAAGAAATAGAATTTATGGCCTATCACAAAATATTTACACGCAAGATACCAATTATATGTGGGGGTGAAATAAAAATAAGCACAGTAAAATATCGCAATTGTGAGAGGGGTTTTTCGATGTAGTAAAAATACACGCCGAAAAACAAAATCAATTTTAAAGCGACAATTCTTGAAAACGAAAAAAATTTGTCTTAAACATATACTTTTACTTAATTTATACTTAAATAATGTGAGAAATTATGGTGTTTTTGTATTTAACATCGTGCACTGTATTCTTAATAATTGCAGCCAAGCGCAAATATACCCGCATTGTAACACATAAATCATCAACAAATGTTGTCAGCGCACTAAACGACGAATACAGGTTGACAAAACCTGTATTTGCCAGGGAAGTAATTAATCCGAGCTCCATCAGCTGCATATGACGATATGGCTGGGGTAACATGTAGCTTGGTGACTGTGAAAAAAAAGAACCTAATTTTTTTAGAGTTAGTACCAAACCGAATAACTGAATAGATAAAGACAGTTACATAGAAAAATTCCTCCTGGTAGCTATTTTATCTCGGATGGTCACATATCATACCTTTCTGTTTGTTCACAACTTCAATGGTCCCACTCGGTAGTAAAACCACTCCAAAGGCTTTGTCAACGAGCATATTGACTATACAAACACCATTGAAAACATGTGGTTTTAATACCCAATAAAGTTAAGAAGTAGATATGGAGTTATGCTAGATAACATGCTCCAATTGTTTGCCGAGTGTACTAACAGTAAGATGAACTTAATGAATAGGCCTACGGTTGAACAACAAAAACAATTAGACAAAATACATAATAAAATTTTTGAATAAATATTCACTTATAGAAAACTCTTTTTTCCAATGCATAAAAAAGTGCTTGGCTTGCGCAAATTTTCAACCATGTATTTTTTGCCCTAATTTATTTTACCCCCCTTGTAGAAGTGAATGTTGTTCGCTAGAAGAACCAAAGTGCATTAGATTCAGAAAATTTTTTGCGCACGGGAACCACCGAGAAATCAAGAAAGTATTTTTATTGGGAAAACAAGAATAATGAAAATTTTTATTTGTAATTCATATTAAGTGGACGTAGAGGGGCGAAATAACAATTTACATCACCGAGAATTATTATCAATATAAGGTTCTAAAAAGAAACTTTTATTAGAGGAAATTTAAAAGTATATATGTTACTATCAAAGTGCACTTTTTAACCAAGCGGACTTTTCCTAGGCAATGTCCACATTCGTGGATACAAAATCAATTGCATTGTGCCTCTTAAATAAAACATTGCCTAGGCAAAGTACACTTTGACTACAAAACAATTTGGAGGTAACATATATATATATTTATACCCCCTAGTGCATAATAGATACACTTTAAAACATTATTTTATTTGCAGAAAATTTGAAAAATACCTTTTCCTAAATTTCCAGTTGTTGGCGAAAAAGCATGGACTATAAAAAAAATAATTGCGCAAAAATCTGTATTTATGTTATGTTTTTGTCATAACTAAAAGCAATAACATCCCTTTAAAAAGTATTATGCAATAAATTGCTTTTCAGACATATTTATCTGCTCTATAAGCATATTAATTTATTTATCTACTAACTAAATTCATAAAACAAATGGACTAAAAGTCTTTGAGCAGATTAACATTATTTAGGTGTTTAAATTACAATCGTAAACTTATCACATAAAAAAAAAATTAAAACTATAGTGAAAACGAATCCGGGGTATGTGTTTATAGCGTGTAAATATAAATAGATGTAATACAAATGGTAAAGTCATAAACAGATGTCCTTTTACTCAAGTTTAGGTAAAGAAAAAATATATATAGTTACCGATATATAAACAACGACTTCAGATATAATCTTGAAAATGAACGCAAAAGGACATTGTGAATTTTTATTTTGATGTAATCTTTAATTAAACTTAGTTTTTTATACTCTTTTTTTGTTTCTCTTGTAAATTTTGAATCTATTTTATTTTATCCCTACAAATGGTGCAAAATCCCGATCCTTAGCTAGACCCCATTAAGTTTTTATACTTGCGCTGCTGGTGAAGGAAGTTTCACTTCCATCTTCAATACTGGTTGTCTTACAATGAACCCCTGTATATACCAAAAGTTGTTGAACTATTGTTCTTTTGGCCTATGTATATGTAAAAAATTAAAGAAATTAAACATGACTTAGTGACCACAGGTGTTTTTTCTACAACTTTTTGTATCACGTAAACATGTCATATTATAAATTGTTTTTTTCGTAATTTAACGATACGTAGATGAGTAAATTTATACCTTTTATTCTAAACTGCATGCCATTTATATGATAAAAACATAGGAACTCTACACAGACAATTTGAACAGGCACAATATATTCTGTTATTATCGCATATATATTTAAACATAATTTATAGCTTTGAATTACCTTTTGTGCTCAGATTTTCATTTTTATGTATATATTAAAGCACTGTTAAGCAATAACTAAAATTATTTGAAACAAGGTAGTGCATAAAATATTTTTGTTAGACATTAACGCCGACCACATATAGTTTTATAGCACAAAGATTTTAAATGTCAAAAACACACATTAATAAGAATCGACCATAACTTACATGTAGTTTTCATACTGCTGTGATTATAACAGTAAGTCCAAAACACAATGCAGAAAATTAAAAATTTATGTTAGTATTTTAAAAGTAAAAGAAACACTATAAACACAATTGCAGCGGGAAAACGACACATCTTTTTTATGCGTAACACTGAATTGACTGTCACGATATGTATACAGACAGGAGGTTCGTCTAGTATTGTTACGATAGCAAAAAACCTTATAACTGTATTGCGGCATCGGTTTGCAAATATTTTATTATTCTTTCCATGCAAATTTCTGCTTTAAAAAGTGTTACAAGTATGAATAACAGCACAGTATATACGTTTCTGTTCATGTAAAAATTCAAAATAGTCAACTGCGGTAGTTTTATCTAACAATAAGCAGTTTATCAGTATACAGCCTAAGTTAACTTAATTTACAAGCTTAAATTGCAGCGAATGTAATAAAAACAATTCTAAAATGCTGCGAAAGTGTTAAGAAAAATTCAGGTATCCTGCTTAAAATGTAAAAAGACACTTTTTGTTTATTTTTGGCGGCTTGTGCAGTTTATAATATACTTTTTAAGCATTGTAATATTTAACTAAGTAACATTATAAATTTTTTTGTAAAGAAACTTATATATGTAAAATGAATAAACATATAATGTAAACACGACCTTAGTTAGCTCTATAAAAATTAAGATAATTACAAATAAAAGTTAAAAGAATTTTTTATACTAGTTTTTTTAGGTTTGGATTACCAGAATAATTCCTAAATAGATTTCTAAATTGTTTTAACAACCGTACACAAAAAAAAATTATGCAACATCGTATTGAATTTCAATATGAAGGTTTACTAAAATATATAATATTTTTTACCTTTAGCCGCAAGAAAATAACTAGATATGTAAATATTTTTGCGATCGGCAAAAAGAAACAAAATGAAAAGAAAATGAACAAAGATTCTAGATTTTATGTGTAGTTATCTTATAGTTTAGTAGAAGAGATACCAAGAACTTGCATGTAAAACTCGTCTTCTATTTAGACAAAACACGTCAAACTCAATATATGTATTTATGTTTTTTTACGCGTAGACTATTGATGTTTTTTTTTGGTGAAAGTTTATTTTTTCGGCACTTCTTGTTTGTTTTTGTTTCTGGTATATAATATTTTGACCTTAAAAAGTTGTAGTTTATTGTGTTAAATATACAAAATGTCACTTATACAACATTTACGCTCTTTTTTTATGTCCTTCCTAAATTTTAAAAGTTTTTGATTAAAATGAGTTAGATTCAATAAATTTATATGTGATGACCTAATATAAACAAAGGTTAAACCTTGTTTTTTCTTAATGGCTACGCTTGCTTGCAACTTTCATTATTTTTTGTATAGTATTTTATAGGACAGAATCTACAATTATTAGTATGAAAAACTGAAATATAAATAAAAAATAAAGGTTTATAAAAGGATACAAAACCAATAATAAGCATCTACATCACGCACAAAATTTGCATATACAGTATGCTCTAATACATCTGCGTTTTTGCATTGCTACCTTCTTTATCTATCCCAGGTTTATTATTACATATTTTTTTTGCAAGTTGCGACTATATACCAGGCGCGTGCTATACGAGGTTAAGGTTACTATGTGATACACAAGGTATATGTACGTATCCCATAACACATTTCGATAATAAGTCGTTGTTTGTGTTCAGCGCCTTTTAGATTTTATAAATCAAATTATAAAAATTTCTATATATTTTTTGTAAGCAAAAACTGTTCTAAACATCATAAAATGTATAGACGCATCATTTTTTTCATAAAAAACCGAGTATCCTATAATAAAAAGTTTTAGGCACGTTTCTGATATAAAATCTTTTTTTCTGCTATTACTACCACTAACAGCAAACTCTGCATGTCATTCTTCGCTATGTCGGGTTTCATGCGACAAGTAATCTTGTTACATCCTTCAATTTTTAATTTTTCATCAAAATAAAATTTTTAAATTATAAGAACTATAGTAAAAAAATACCACCCATATATGAACAACAAAAAGTATAGATTAAAACTCATACGGTACAAGCATTATTTTATTTACGCTCTGCTTTACGGTTAAATGTATGATTTAAGTTACGTGTGGCACTGTACTTTAAAAAGAAAAAGTGGTCCACAATAAACAATATTGTAATATCACCGCAAAACGTACGGCTGCTGCCCATGATTGATGCAAATACAAATTCTATATTTTTTGAACAAAAATTTTGTGGTTCTATGTTTTTTTATAAAAAGATAGAGCAAACATAAAAAAAAAGACGACGTACGATCGGAGCCTCTATACATTGCATCTACGCGAAATACAAAGGAAGTCGTAAAAGCGACACTACTATTCACTCAATGACAGTAGTTTTTTTTTTCTTTTTTTGACTCGCTCTGAACTGCTCAAAATTAAAAAACGCGAGTTTACTGTATTAAGTGAACTTTTGCGGGTTATAAGTTTTTTTACAACATAAAAATAATAAATAAATAAAAGTGAAAAAAAACAATATATATGATGTAATTGAAAACGTTTACCTACTTTTTGTATTTTTTTCGTACAGAATAAATTTAAGCATAAAAGTAAAACCATAAAGCTACCAATAGATTTTAAAATAAGAGCTAAGAATTTATATGCAAGATTTATATTTTAAAATTGTAGTGAAAAATCATTCTGTTGTTGGGTGAGTTATGTTATGACGCAAATTAACACAATCTATTTCTTAAAATGGCTACATACGCGGCAGGTCAAAAACGCGACAACGACAAGAGATACACATTTCGCGCCATCATAATGTCTTTTGAAACGCTAACTTTGCAATTATAATATGATTGGGCTCCCTGGATATCTGCGTCATTACAAATAAAAAAAACGGTTAAAACAGCACTAACAAAAAATCATTATAAAGGCTTTTAGTTATTAAAAAAAAGTGTTAAAAATGGTATTGTCACTTGACAAAAAAATGCCCGCGGGAATGCCCTAACTTCTTACCGATCATATGTGTTTTAGTTAGAAACGCTCAACATACAGCTTGTTTTACTTTTTATAGTTTATACGTTGTAAAACGCGCTTTTTCTATTTTTCCCTTCGCAAATAGGCACCTCTAATTTTTTGTCTTACAAATATATCTTTGTAAAGTTTGCCATTTTAATGGTATTTTGTGCAATTTATAAATAAATTGCACCTGAACAGCTATATATTTAATAACTGCGTTCTTTATAACTACAATTTAAAATAGTTTTGTGTTATGGTTTTGTAATTTTGCACTTTTGAAAAAATTTTTGTAGCGGCTGGGTTTACAATTACATTTGCGTTTTGATCACATAATATTTAATTTACGTTTTATTTAAATACAACGAAAACCCCTGGAAAATAATGGCTGAATCCAAAAATTCATTAATATTAATTCAGAATTTTTAATAGTACATTCTTTGTGTTTTTGTGTTTTCTGTGTAAAGTATTTTGCTTTTAGACGCAATCAGGGACTAAAAACGTTAAACGAAATTTTTTAACAATTTCACAACATTCGAAACTTAGAATCGCGACCAAAAAACAGACGCAGACAAGTAAAAGCAAACGTAACACTAGAAAGATACATATACACAATTTATGAATGACTAGCTTTTGTTATATTTCTGATATTTTAGTCCAGCTTTTAGAACTGAAACACAAAAAACGAATCGATTTTTAAATTAAATTTATTATATTGTCGTAATTGACTTTTATAAATTTATAAACTGAAAAATTTTCATTTTAAGTACAATTATTTTGAATGAAATCTTTGTGTAATTAGAGTTTCCACTACTGATATATTAACAATATAAAACCATCATATAAAAATTGTAAAATTACACTCTACCGCGCAAAAACTACAAACTACCTAATATATATGTGTAAGACTTTTTAAAAGTATAGAATATGTGTGCAGAGCATGATATAAAATTGTAACTTATATGACAATAAATCATTAATAAACAATTTTGCTTTTTAATACTAGATAAGCCCCGGGTATGTCTTAAATAAAATTTTCAACAAAAAACTGATACATAAATGCTGCATTAGACGTTACAAGTCTATCTGATACACAACATCTGTAGAAAAACAATACTAGTCAAAAAATGTGGACAAATTATTGTATATGGATAGACTATTGAGTAAAAAAAACTTTATACGTAAAGTAATGCTGTAAATTATAAATATGCAGTATTGTACTATGTAGTTCTTACTAAAATGGCTTTTTTCGTTTATTTTAATATACTTATACATATAAATAAATTGGGTTTTATAAGTTTTATTCAAAAGATGGATTTAACTAAAAGACAAGATTTTAAATTCTTTTGATATTAAAGAACACCAAAAAAGATGTGCAAGGTTTTGAACGCCTTTCATGGCTACATATATTATTAAAAGATCTAGGATCAAATGCTTTAGATGTTCAGCCGCAAAGAAAGTATTTTTATGACATGTTTGAAAAACGACGATTTTTTTGCAGTAGCTTTTGTACATAAAACAAAAGCAAAATCACCGGATATAAGTTAATGGTATGAAACAAACATTTTATTGTAAACTAGGATAAAAATTATATTAATGTGTTTAATTACCATCTGTTAGCGGAAAACGATACTTTAGTATATAGAAGACCTTCTGATGAGCATGTTGCAAATTGAACTATCGAAAGTATGCATGTTTTTTTGCTTTTGACTTTAACAAAAAATATTTATATAAAACCAGTCAATTTTTCTTTTTTGTTTAAATTTGTTGTATTTTTTATTTTTTCTTGAATAAAACAAAACAAAGTAATGTTGCACGGCTTTATTCTAAACCTTAATATAGAATCTATCTTTTCTTTCTTTCTATCATTTAATTTTATATTTTTATGTAAAAATAACTTTTACTTTTAGCTGGAATAAATATACTTTATCTTCGTAAATACAGCTCTAATTAGTACAATGCGTTTTGTAGCAACAGTTACATGTTTTTAGTTTTTTTAGTTACCTTTTAATTTGTTTAATGCCGACGTACAAATTTAAAAAAAAAATTAGCAGCTCAAATGTAAATTGCCATTTGATAGTTGATATATTGTCAGTCTGTACCCATAAATGACCGTTTAGAAAAAAAACCGGGTTTTTTACCCTATATTTTTTACTCGAAAATTTTTCCCTGCTTATCACTGTATGTAAGTGACCAAGCGTACATTTTTTAGCGTACAGTCTTTTCTTTTATAGTGAAAATTTTTTCTTTTTTTTTGTCCTGCCCTATTTGTGTTTTTATGTACAATTTTTGCATACTGCTTTTTGTTTTTTATTATATCCAAAACAAAAGAGTGTCAGGAATTTTTATTGACAGGCTAGTCTTTATTTGTTTCGAAAATGCTACTTATACATTTTTTTGGATTTTACATATATATTTGAGGTATTTTTGTACAAATTGCAATTCTAATTATAAGCCGTAAATTTTTTTGTTATTAAAAACTTTGACTAAAAAATGTACCCCCCTTTCTAAATGTAGGCGCGAAAATTTTTCTATAAGGGCGTTTGCCTTCTCCCTCTCCCTTTTTCGGTTTAGTTTGGCTTTTGCACCTTATGGTATTTAAAAGATAAATTTTTAGAAAAATGAAAAGTTTTTTTCTGCAAACTTATTGCTTGAATAACACTGCAACCAATGGTTTTGTTTAAAATACTTTTTGACAATATTACAATAAATAAAAATACAAAGCGGGTTTTTCGCGTAACTTTAAAAAACTAAAGAAAAAAAAAACATTTTTTTGCCGCAATATTGCATTAATAATGGCTAAAAAATTGCAGCAAACGTAAAAATATGTATATTTTGTCTAAATGTGTATACTTGTGTGTAAATATCTAAAAAACGAAGAATAATATTGATTTATCTACTGTACATTTTTGTAAGCTAAGTTTACTGATAAGAACTTGAATTAATAGTGTTGATATATAACTGTGGAATATACTTTGTGTGTATTAAATATATTAAGAGTTATGAAAGAAAGAGCTTTTGCATAACAAGTCAATGTCCTTTATAATAATTGATATTTTTTATGGGAAAAACACGCTTAAGTGCAAAAAATTATAGAAATGTATAAAATAAAAAAGTAAGAATAAACATACCATGTACATGCAAACTAATAGATCGTGTGTTTGTATAGTAAAAACATACCTGTTTTTTTGACGCATGTTTACAATGCATAGACCTTTTTAGACATGGGTTTATAATAGTAGTGATTTGCGTATAGTCTAAAATGCTATAATCTACTTGACGATTTGTATTCAAGCTGATTATTTTGCCACCCTTTTACATACGTATAACGTGCAGTAAACTTTTTTTAAAAAACTGAAAAAACTTGCAAAAAATATAAGCCTTTTGCAATCATCTCAAAAAACTATTTTACAGAAATATATTATTTAAATACAATTTTCAAAACCTCGAAAAGCACACATCTTGTAGCAAAACTTTTTTATTAAGCTATTGCTATGGTTCTGTATAAAAGTAAGAAAGAATTACAGTGCCTCGATATATTGTTGTGCAAAAAAGTGGACACATTTTTTTAATGTATTTTATATGTACTTTTTTTTTGCGGATTGTAACATAAAGTGTATTAAAGTACTTTATCTTGCCAAAATTACTAAGAAACACATATTTCTAAAAAGCAAAGTTTTTACTATGTTTTTTAGTACAAAGCGTTGTTGTGAGTATATAAACTATATATAAAGTCGCAAGCAACTAAACATACAAGCCTGGTTGTTTAATTGTGTAAGCATTAAAAGTGTTCTTTTTATAAAGATATAATTTTTTTTACATGCGATACAGCATTTTGTAACGTTATTCTTTTAATCAGCTCATATTTTTATATTGTATTTTTAGCGTAGCTTTTTTAAAATACAACGTACACATGTCAATCATACAAAATTTGCCGCTATCTAACTATATATTTTTTAGTTTTACTGCTTTTTCTTTAATTTCTTGTAGAAAGTTTATATGTTACAAAACTAGATTTTATTATGCTGTGATATTTTTCTTTGCAATAAAAGCTTACAAAAAAAACTATTTGGGCATAATTCAAGCATAATTGTAATAAATAACTGAGTAAAGTATAATTATCACGCTACATTACATATAAGTCAATTATTGTTGCACATATGTCTATTAATTGCGAAAAAGAAGTTTTTAAATGATAAAAGTCAAGTTTGATAATAAAATTTTTACTATTGAAAATAAATGTTACAATTTAGCACAAATGACAATTTTTTACCTATAACCTAACTTTATCTATAGAAATAGTTATAAAATAAAATGATCAATTCTTTAAGAATATTATTTTGTTTAATTATTATTCCATTTTTTTTTGACTATATTTTTTTTTTAAAAAATGTCCTGCTTTTTTTGAGTCATTTAAACAAAATAATCTAGTCACACTAAGTGTATGTGTTACCGGTAAAGTGTACTTTAAGGCAAAGAGTACTTTCGAGCAAAGTGTTTTTTTAGGCAGTGTGTACTTTTAGGCAAGTGTGCTTTTCCTGGGCAATGTGGCATTTACGGCCACAAAAATTTGCTTTACGGTCCTTATATGGTACATTGCATGTACTGTACAGTTTGCCTGAAAAGCGCACTTTGCCGGTAACATATGCACTTAGTCTTTGTAGCATGCTTACACTTTTTTTTTTGTGACTATGCTTTTTAGTAGAATAGGTAGTCTTCGTATGTAAAAAAAAGAAAGCAACGGAACACTAAAATGCTGTAGTAAATAAACGCTTAGATGAACTTACCAAAAGTTTAATAACGTTTAAAATATACAAAAAGAACAAAAATGCAACCATCTTTCTAAAAAAAAAAATGTTTTACAAATTGTAACAACAAGTTTAATGAACGTATAGCATTATCTTCAACTTGTAAAAAAAGCGTTTTTTTTTACACGAAAATATAGTATACGTTATTCTCTTGGTATATTTTCTTTTGCTGCTTGCATGCTTTTATTGTGCATCTTTGAGATACACATTGCGTCTATTTTCTTCATATAAACACTACCAATAAAATTTTCCGTACGTATAGTATCTACAACCGCTAAAACGTTTAGAAAATATAGTACTTCAAAAATCGGTGGTGGATTTCTACTCTAAGGGCCCTAGGGGTACTTTTTTTTTGGGCTCTTTTTTGATATATTTCTTAAAAATTTTTATTGTAGGCGGCAATAAAATCCAGTTATTAAGCGTGTATCTTGTTTTACTAAAAAAAATTTCTTTTATAAAACCAGGGCAAGCATTAAACTATAGTACATAAATTTTTATTGCCCACAATTTTTTTTTTTTTCCTATAGGTTTATTCGGTTCATAAAGGTTTTATTGTTGTTTTTTTTTTCGTATGTATAGGAAGTGCCCTGTCTTTAGGTAAACTATGCCTGTAAATACACCCAAAACTATTTGTTTTATTTCCAAATAAAAATAAACGTGTATGTTATATTATCTATAGATAAAATACAAACAATTTGTATAATTACATTAGGTGTTATCTTGATTGAATACCTTAGGTAAAAATGCAGCTTTTTTAACTATTGGTTTTTTTACAAAATGCCTTTGGTAAATTGCCATTTACCCAAGGGAAAAAAATACACGCCCATTATCTTGTTTTAGGCGCGTATCAAGAGGAGGGGGGCGGGTTATCTGTAGAAAATTCGTGTACGTTGTAATTATAACAGTTTTTTTTTTGTGCAGATATTGGTTCATTTAAAAATTAAAAATATAAATATAAATACAATTTTTTTAATAAAAATGTAAAACTTAAACATCGAAAAACAAAGTTTTAAAGCCAAACTTTGCAAAAAGAAAAACCTTTCCACGTACAAAGTTACCTGGAACGATCGTTAGGTTTGTATAGCTGCTTTCTGTATTTGTTGTAAGGGCTCTTTTATATCATTAAAAAAAAATATTATTGGCGCGTATAGATTAACTTTTTTAATTTAAACACTAAAACATTGAAACGTATTATAGAATGCGTATACACGTACGGCAGTGCACATTAATCCGTTAAAGTTGAAAATTATTTGGGCAAAAAAAAAGGTTATTTTTTTAACATGTAAAAGCAAAATGCATTTAGTTAAATATATGTTACTGAAAATAATTATAAAAACAAGTTTATATTTTTTTTTTATAACCAAATTGAATTTTTACAGAAATGTAAAAAAAGATGATTTTAAAGAAGTTTTATTTAACTTCGTAAAAAACTTTTAAAAGATCAATAGTGTACAGTACCTGGACTTCCTCTTTATAAAAACATAGACAGCAATACATGCAAAAAAATTTGTATTTATATAGTGTATTAAGTACCATAAAAATTCAAAAAGTAAATTCGACTAGTTGATGATATGTGTAGATATTTTTCGGCTTGCTAAATAAGAATTAGATCCGAAAAACAAAATTGAAGACATAGTAATAACATAATTTTTTCTTCTAGATATGTGCTTTACGCACAGCACAAAAATCACATAAGAACTTATAATTTTTTTTTTTGGTTTTCTATTATTCCTTTAACCCTTTCGCTGATGTACAAAAATTCGCTTTCTAAAAAAATAGGGGTCCCATAAATTCTTGAACTCGCAAAATTTAGAAAAATAGAAAATGTAGCTTTTTCAAAAAAGGAGGAAAGTGCAAAATTTAGGGGATTGGAATTTATAGACGAAAATGAAAAATTTTTGTTTTATTAGTACAGAAATCATTGTATCATAAAAATAAAGCGAAATATGTTGGTCATTTTAAGCGGTGATGGTCTACAATTGACTCTTTTCTTTATAAATCATGCATTTTTATCCCCAAGATCATGATTTACATTATAGTGGTCATTTAAATCTAAATTCACTTGACATAATGATGTAGAACGCAACCCAAATAACATAATTCTACTGGAAAAATAACATGGAATGTAGAAATGGATATATTTTACTCGAAAAAATACCTTAAGTATTTATTGACCGATTTTGAAGACATAAATCATAGAGTGTTTGTTACAAAATATCAAAGACATAATTCTAGTTTAAGATTTTACTTTGAACTTATGTCAAAGATATAATCTTACAATAGAATTTTTCTTGATAAAATCTTTTAAGGATATTTTTCCATTAAAAAATATCCCTTGACAAAATGCCGAGAATTACTTTTACGGGATTAGTGAAATAGAAACAATTATAATAAAATAATTACACGAAAAGTATAATGCAAGCTTGCTTTGAAGACGATTAGTTTACAGAAAAATATTCTTCTGGAGAAGTTTAGCGGACATAAATCCATACCTATTTTTTTTTAAAAAATTCTAGAATATATGTTAAAACGAAATTCTTTTGAATATAGTTTTTTTAAAAATGATTTTCTTATCATATTGGTGCAGTAAGTCCCTAAAACTTAAAGATATAACAGGATAAAAAAACGTTGCGGGTTCATAACTACTTTTGAGTGGATTAAACTTTTTAAATTTCTCTTATAAACGTCATAAAATCAAAACAATCACATTTACTGCCCAAAAAGAATTGACAGAATT
>JAQFYM010005394.1:0-13389 GCA_034694785.1 Agrenia bidenticulata
ATTTTTTTCATTTTAAGAATCCAAAAAAAAAATTATAAACACAAAATTTTTCAAAAAAAAATTATAAACATTAAAACATTAAAAAACAAGGTTTTAACGGTTCATTTATACAAAAAAACATGACTACCTCCTGTCTCGCAAATTTCTGGGTACGCCACTGTGTACCGTACTAGACATGAAATGTCTAGTACTTTTCAATTGAACTAGACCGTTAACATACCAAGATTTTTTTTTTCTGTTTTATTTGAGCCGTAACGCTTACTGTACCCGGTACGATACGTGCCGTGCCTGGTAAATCTTTGCTGCGTTATTTTGTGTGTTGGCCAAAATCTCTGTTTTAACCGGCACAAAAAAAAGAAAAACTAAAAAAAAATATATGCAAAAACTGGTTAATAAAATTTTAATAATTTTTTTTTTACATTAGTTGCGTAATTGTGCACTTTTTTATCTAGTTTAATGTTTTTATCTGTGTCATTGTTGTCAAGTTACACATATTTTTTAAACACGCAAAATATAACTTTTTTAATCTAATATGCAAGTAGTGTCTATGAAGACTTTTATCTTACCCTCAGCAGTTTTTTGTTAGTTTCTTGCTTTTTTGTGGTAAAAATTCTTGTTTGGCTGAGCGCATCAATATAAAATTAATTAACTTTGCAAATATAGATTTAGAGAGGGAATATTAAACTATTTTGTGATTCACTGTAGTAAAGATATACTAAAGTGAATATTAATGGGTTTTTTTGTAAATTGGTTTAAAAAAATCACTATAAAATTCGTTATGGTGATTCGCAGTCGTGAAATGTACTACGGTATACCACTATAGTATTATTTACTATGGTGAATCACTATGGTAGAATTCACTGTAATGAAATACTATAGTGGAATTTACTTTGGTGAATGACTATAGTACAAAATCACTATAGTGAAAATTCTCTTTAAAGGCTCATTTTATTGAATTTTTACTAAAGTGAATTGATGGTATATAAAAAAAATGGAAAATAAGTTATTTTAAAATATAGTGAAAATACCTATAATGTAAATTAAGCGGCATGGAACATGTCTTATTTTTATAATAAAGTGAAATTCTACTTTATTGAAACTCTAGACCGTATTTGCTGGTAAAGCTTGCGTTGTTGAGTAAAAATGGAACGCGCCCATAATTATGAAATATGCGTATAATAAATTAAAATCAAAACCGTGCCTTAAATATTGTCTTTTAAGCATCTGATCATGTCTAGAGGAGAATAAAATGGTTGTTTTGTATATGCTAGGTTGCTTGTGTACATTTTATCTAGGAAAAAAAAGACGGCGCCTGCCAATGTCTAGTTAGGTTCACATTAAATAAATCGTACAAGTAAGGTTTCCAAATGTATTATTTAGACAAAGACCTATATTGCAAATATTTTTATTACAATTGAATTGTAGATTTAATATATTTCGACACAATCAAATACTAAGAATACAAGATAAAACGGTATTTTAAGCAATTATCCAAGGTTGCGAAAGTACAAATAACATAAAAATAGTAAACAGTATTACGCAGACCATCATTGTCAAAAATTATCCAAAAAAAGCATAAAGTATGAACATACTTTTGCATGTATGTACTAAAGAAAAAGGCTGTACAGGGTATAGTCAATTGCTGTTTAAACACTACAATGTGTGGTTTTTTTAAATGAGTCGCGTAATAAAAAATATTTATGTATACTTTACATTGGCGAATACGTGTAAATGCGTGGCTTAAAGGCTTTAATAAAGTATTATGATACATAAAAAGCTATTAAATTCATACTTGTTTTAAAAAATGGTGGTGCGCTGAAAAGTTACTAGTAACGCGTACCAATTTTGTTTGGTCTAAATGTTGTTGTACATTACCTGTACTTGTATTATGCTGTTTAGGTTCCGGTATAGATACATATACTTGCCGCCATCTAATGAAAACTAGAGACTATGTATATGACGTAAAAAAGAATCATTAAGAAAAACTATATATTACATTATAAAAAATAAAGTGACTTTACTACTGCGAAAAATAACACTTATATTTTTATGACGGTTCTACCACTTAAAAATTCAAACAATTGATAACATACAAGTAATCAGTTTTAAAGTATCTACGAGTGAAACCCATACTGTATTACACAAAGGAAAAAGCTATTTAGTGTACATTAAGTTTTAATAACACAAAAACATTGTACAATACTATGTATAAAAATATGTGTTAAAAAAAACATAAACAGATGCTTTAAAAAGGCTACTCTAGACATATTTTTTACGATTAACGACATAATACATTTTTCTCTGTAAAAAGTCATAAGAAAATTTTTTTTTATATCAGCCTGATATAAATTTTTCATAGAAGACCATAAAAGGCAAAGGAAGGAAAAATCACAAACGTAATGTGATTTCACAAACAAAAAAAAGGTATTATTAGTGCTTACTTGTATATTTGTATTGATGTCATTTGGATTTATGTATACCTAGACAAAATAAAAATATATACACACACATTTTCGGTACAGGCTTTATGTTTGATGTTTGAAAGATTAATGAAAAAAGCTTAAAGAAAATTAATAATAATTACTATTAAAAAAGGTTATAAAAAAAATATTTAAAAATATACTTCTTAGACACTACCCTAGTAAATGAAAAAAAAATTCTATTGATTGAGCACAAATAATATTTATTACATTAAATTTAGCGACATTTAAGATGTGCGTAAGAGTAAAGTTTTTTTTTCCTGAAAAAAGAGTTTTTATCTTTGCGTAAACATCAAAAAAAATACAACAGCTAAAAAATCTGTGTAACTGAAATAAAAATGATTATTTGTTGTTTTTGTGATACATCGATCAGTTATGGCAAGTAAAAACATCCTATATTACATAAATATAAAAACATAGAAAAACATGCTAAACCGAGTTTTCTGCACATAATTAAAAACGATGTTATGTTGAGCAAATCTAACCTATAAAAATATAAAAACAAGTCATGTATCAAAAACTAAAGAATCATAACGGAAATATAAAAAATAAAAAACAAGTTGTTTAAAATAAATTTTATTGCAGCTAAATTTGATCCAGATTTCATCTCAATACCACGTATTTTTTTCTCGGTAATAACAGTTACTTCATTTGCAAAAAGTTAGCCCGCCGAGTTATTCTATATTTAGTTTAACCGATAGAAATTTTTTTTACGTACAGAATAGTAATAAAAACTTAAAAGAAATCTAATACTTTTTAATTGTCGATTAGTGTCTTATATTAAGCTTATTTTTACTAAAACCTAGTTTTGTCACATAACACACAAAATAGAATCAGTCTTTATTTAACTAGCTGAAACAATAGCCGTGCTCATTTAAATTTCTGATGGAATTTTTCAGGGCAATTTAAGGGGTAAAATATTATATTGAAAAAGAAAATTGATTGGAATTTTTTGTTTTGTTTCAATGGATTACCCGCTAAAAAAATATTCTATTGGTTTTATTTGTGACCAAGGGAAGTTCCCTGGGTCTTTTTTTTTATTGTAAAAAAATAAAGAAAAATATTAATGAAAAAAATTCCAATGGAAAAGTCTCGGAACACGGTCTATGCGCACCTATAAAAAAAATGCATTTAAACGTAACCTGTACAAAAATCATTATAAGATTTAGATTTTTTATGGTTTTTTGATATTTTTTTTTTTTTTAAAAATAAAAATATTTGTTTTCGTGTAGTTTTTTTGTTTAGTAAAGCATTTAACGATAATAAAACTGTTTATGATAGATGTAATATAAATATTATCATGTTTTTGTAAGTTTATTGTTATTTTTCATAACAAATGCGGTGATACTATTACATATTGCGTAAAAATTCCTACTAAAATTATACTATGATCTATAACTATTAAAATTTGTATAAATGCCGCAATTAAAAACGTGATAATTATAAACGCAATATTATAAAATATTTTTTTTTAAAATTTTACTGTTACGCGCCGTTTTAATTACCGTGTTTTATTGTAATAAAAAATGTTTTCTAAAATTACTGATTTGAAAATTTATTGTGAAAAGTGAATTCTAAAAAACCTTGTTTGCGTAATTGTTAAAACCGTACCTAGATTTACTAAGTTAAAATTTATATTGAACAAAATACAATAAAGAAGCATCGCGGCCCAAGTTCAGCTAAAAAAAATCTAAGAATGTTTTAGAGCTCGTTAACAGTTGTTCTTTTTTTACAAATGCTTTTAAATATATATATTTTTTGATTTAAATTCTTTATGGAATTTACAGGGTTTTTTGTCTAAATGTACGTAATATACATTCACATTGTATTCTTGATCACTTTAGTAGAAAACAATCTAATAAACCAATAGTTAAAATAAAGAAAACCTTGACATATCAGCCTACTAACGAAAATATACATGGAAACTTTGGGTCATAAAATCCACGGATTGTAAAATTTGCGGGTACTAAATATAAAAAAAAATACATTTGCGCCCTTTGTTTCTCATAGCAAAAATTTTTTTCATGGAAACTCGCATAAAATTAATGTCAAAGTAATAGGCTTGCAAACAGTAAAGATTTTTTTTGCTAAAAAATACTTTAATGTATGATTATTAACTTTTCCTTTACTAAAAAAAATAGCTTTTTGCGTTTTCTAGTGCACTGTGTATACGATACGTGTTTTTTTGTAAAAAATAAGCTACAAGAAGTGTAAAAAAAAATGTATGCATTTTAAAACACAAAAAAACATCTTAAATAGTAATCTATAATAAAAATAGTTATTTTTATGTGTAAAAAAATTCTATCCAAATAACTTTACTTTTCTTCGTATCTGGACAATTATATATATTTCCAAAAATCATTTTTTTAAAATTGTTTATTATGTAACTGAACCGCTAAAATACACATTCTGTAATACTGAGCTAAAAAAAAATTCATTTTGAGTAGAAGTATGCGAGCTTTTTTCTTAAGCAAAGAAAAACTTGAAAAAAAATATTTTTCTGGAAAAGAACGAAATAGGCGTAAAATAGCGTTATTGTATAAATTATTAAACCACTACACGCTAACATATTTCCGGCATGCGACTCCTTATTTGGCTAGTCTATTTTGGTTATTCAGTAGTTTTACCCAATGCAGAAAGCCTAGTAACCACTGCTCAAATATAAATTGTGACCACTGGGAAAATCTATACGCATTTCTATTGACATAACTTGCAGAAAAGCATAATTTTTAGTTCTAAGAAATATAACAAAGAAATTTTGTGCCATTTTTGTTTATGCAACTATTATTGTATTTATACTTAAAAAGGTTAAATTTAACTTTAAAAATAGACTACAAATATATTTCAGTGCAAAGATGAACATTTATTTTCATGTAAATATATTGTCAAACATTTTATTTTTTTGCAGACTACAAAATAAAATGTTTAGATTGTTAGTAAATTTTTAAATGACAGTTTACAATATTTCTTATAAATGATACTACCTTATAGTCTCGAAATAAACACGGGGTCAAACATTGAAAATTCGTGTTAAGGAGTAATAAGTCTTAAAAATAAGAACTCTTTTTTATTAACAAAAATATGAAAAAAAATTCCTAATGTAGATATTTGCCAATTAAATATAATAATAGGGGATTTGATGTACAAAAATAACTGCCATTCCTCTATTTATTCATAAATAACGTTTAATTAGGGATCCTCGGGAACCCGGACCCCGGGATTTTTTCGGGAAATTGACGATTGTGCATATATCGTGATCCCGGAAATTTCAATGTAAATCCCGGGAATACAATATTTCATTGTACGGAATAAAAAGAAGCAGTGATCTGCTTTTGTATTATTTTTGATGCTAAAAAATATAAAATAATTTGTAATTTCGCCAAAAAATAGTTAATTTGTAGTCTATAGAAGTGATAAAAATAGAATTAAAATACAGATCAAACAATGTATTCTATTTTGCAAAAATACAAGTACAAAAGTGGGCCGTAAGGTTTTTTTAGCAAATTAACATACAAAATTGCATGTTTCATAAATAAAAAAAAGAAAATAAACGGGTTAAGATGCTTTAAATGGTTTTGCCTAAAATTTAAAAGCAGCAATATTAGATTATTACAAAAATTCGTGCAAAACTTAAACACATGAACAAAAAATTGACCTAAACGTATTTTATGATATAATTATGTCTTTAACAAGAAGTAATTTGCTTTTCTTGTTGTTTTTTCTTTTATTTGGCCATATTTATACATATTAATAAATACCCGGGTTCCCGGGAAATAACAAATTTTATTTCTCGGATAGTCGGGAAATGTAGAATTTTAGTTTTGAGAACCCCTACGTTTGATGCGTCCCCTGATTTATTTCAGAATCTTCCAAGGAAACATAAAATTGAAATTCCTAATGAGGAATCACCGTAATCACACTTATAAAATTTTATATTTTTGGCAGACCAAAACGGATCAAGTTTAGAACTTTTTCGAGCATCGAACTGTATAAAAAGATATTTTTTGACCAAAATAGTACAACTGTACTAAATAATTAATGTTTTTCGTACATATTTAATCCTTGTTTGCAGGATTCTTAGAATTATGGGAGACCGATGTGAATCACTTGCATCTTAGGGTATCCAAAATAAAGTCTCAAAAAAAACACAAAATTGTGTTAACCCTGTGCTTAAATTTGAGACTATACGGTAATTTCATCTTAGTGATAAATAAGTTTATTTTGTTGTGTTTTTTTCTATAGTTTATGCAAATCAGGTTTTTTGTTTATAAATTTCCTGAGCTTACCTTGACAGTATATTTGTGGCTAATAACGTGTCACATATTCCATACCCAAAGCATCACATTTTCTGCGACCCGCGTAGATCCAATAATTGCAAACAAAATATTTTACGTTGTTTGTAAGACAAATTTGTACCATGCGAATATGAGGACAATGCATGTATACCGTTTATTATATTGGAATGGTGTAAGAAGCCGGCAAAAGGAATTTTTCTGTACTTCTTTCTAAGTTAATAAAATATAGAGGTCTGCATTAGCCTGGCCCGGCACGGACCGTTTTTAAATCCAAAAAAAAAAGTTACCCGACCCAGACCGGACCCGTTGATCCCCGGAAATACCCGAAAGTTTTTTAATGGCGTTTTATTGATTTTATAGCCGAATTTTCTAAAAAAAACGTCAATATAAACAATAAATTTACACGAAAAACACAAATTATAGCGATTCTGGTTAGTTTCATACAACATATCTTTTTTTTGGTAAAAAATTTTATGTTTAATTACTAAAATAATATACAAAAAAAAGGTTTTTTTTAAAGCGGTTATCTTTGGTTTACATAAAAAGCTTTAAATCATTATATATTGCAAAATATTAATAAAACAAAATTGAGTAACATATATAGTATTGACGGAATAACAATATACATAAAATGCATAAAAAACCTGAATTTTCAATACACAAAATGTCATACATTATTTTTTAGCTGTATAAGCCTATTGCTAATTAAGATTGCAAATTATGCACAAACAACATGAATTATATATTTAAATCGTAGAAAATACAACAATTTTTTATATCTTTAAAATTTAATATGTATGGGTATAAGTTCCTTTTTATTGCATTTTAAGCAATAGATATTTATATAGTGCATTTTTTTTTGATAGCTACGTGATTCATACCAAAAAGAACCTTTTCCTTAGTTCAAACAGCTAAAAAAATGTGTTTTATTATTTATAAAAGGATGGTTTTGTATTTTTATTTATTAAAAAAATATTTATCAATAAAATATTACTGCATTAGTTCATTTCAATAAAGACGTATTTAATAAGATTTACATTAATACGAAAATCTTAGTTTTTGGAAAACAATATTAAGCGAAATATGTTTTTATATATAAAGTTAAAAGTGCTCGGATAATTTATATGCAATTTACCTTTGAGAACTCGTTAAAAAAAGGATTTTGAGATTATATCTGGCCGTGCGCTTAAAAAAGCAAAAATCATAAAAAAGTGCAAGGAAATATATATAAATCATAAATTAATTGTTTTTTTACACCTTAATCAAAATATTGATTACAAGTCGTCTATATTATGTGTACTGCGATAAGAATTTGCAATAACAGTATTGCATTATAAGCTTTTGTCTTTCGCACCTTCATCAAAGAAAGGCTTAATTAAGAAACGAGTTTTAACTTTTACGTAGCAGTATATTATTACTAGGGCAAGTCATAATTACAGTAAAAAAATGCAAAAACCTGCGACTAAAATACAAAAAAATGCAAAAAAATGCGATTAAATTTTTTTGTCCACAATTTACTGGTTGAGATACATCAAACGCAAATATAAGCAGCAATTCTGTGCCTATACTTTAAAATAACCTTTTTTATAATAATTTAATTTTTTTTTATGTATTTTCGCCGAGTTTTTAAAAAATAAATGCAAGAAAAAGATGCAATTAAATGTAAAAAACTGTTGTTTATTACACTTTTCCTGCATTTAAGAGCAAAAAAATGCATATAACTTGCCCTAATAATAATACTCTAAAATGGATATTTAAAAATAAAACAGTTATGTACGTATGATTTAAATTATTATAAATAGCAAAATGAGTATTATTTAATTTTCTGAATAACTCATTTATTCTTTTGTATCCTATTTTCTAAGGTTGGTTCGTTTTGGTAATTTTGAATAAGGGTTTCAAAATTAGGCGCTTCAAGATCGTTAGTTAATAATGAAGCTATGTTTGTACACTAGCATTTTTTAAAGTTTGCAAATGTATAATATGGTGATATTATGTCTTCGATTGGGGTTCTTAACGTTTCATATACAAATATTATATGACAACATGGAATGCCATATATTAGTAGTTGATACAATTACAAGTATTGATTTTTAAATATAAACATTAAAATCATCAACAAAATATAGATTTGTAACTAATCGTACGTTAATACAATTCCGCGATAAAATTATAAGGGTTGAAATTGATGCCTCTGCATTAGGCAGGTATTTTCCAAGAAAGATGAAGCCTTTAACCCTTTTAAACTGTATCACACATATATGTGTGATGTAAAAGAGGTCTAAAATAGCATCATACATATATGTGTGATAAAAAAGGGTTCTTAAAATAGTCATCACACATATATGTGTGATATTAAGGGATCTAAAAAATGTCATTCCACATATGTGTGTTATCAAAAAAGCGGCTACAAATTGTAAAAAACATATGTGCGTCATCAAAAGGGGCCTAAAATAGTAAAACACATATGTTTGTGAGCAAAAAAGGATTTAAAAAAAGTCATCACATATATGTGTAATCAAAAAGGCGTCTGAAAATCTCTATAACGTATAGTTTACATTCTAAAGATGTTTCGTAATAGTTATCACATAACTATGTGTGCCAAATAAGGGGTTGTAAATAGTATTTACATATTATTATATATAAAAGAATCATAAAATTGACATCACAAATACATTAAGTAAAAAAAAGCAGCATAAAAGTTTGCACACACATATGTGTGCTAAAAGGAGTTCTAACGCGTCATACACTTTTATATTGAGAGTAAATATGTCGTAATATTTTTTTTCGCAAATATTCGTTTGATAAAAGAAAGGTCTAAATATAGTTAGTAAAAATATTAGTATACATAACAAGGGTCCCAAAATAGTAACTTTTATATTTATGTACCAAAAAAGGAATACATATACACTCATTTCATATGTAGAAATATTAAATATGCCAAAAATTACCATCATAGATATTTAGATCGCCAAAAAAATTTTCAACTTTGTTTTTATACATATGTTTTACACATTACCCTTTACTTGTTTATTTTAAAATACCTGTCAATTAAAAGTCATATACAAATATGCGGGCATAGATTCGTTTTGCACTTACAACACTATAAAAAATAGTTGATATACATATATTCTATTATATTTCTATATCCTAAGTATGCGAAAATAATATAAACATTTTTAGAGTACCCTGAGCAATATTAAAATGCTGCTTCCGTTGTTGTGAAGTATGCGAAACTAATATATATACACGAATCATAATAAAAAATGTGCATGAAAGTAAAAAGAAAACAGCAACAATTCGACTCTAAAATAATCTTATTAAAGGTCGTATCACACAATTTAAACAAGCTTGTTTGTTTAGAAATTTTTTCTTAATTTGTATACTTGCAAAATAATTTACTTTATATAGCCAAAATTTCTTCTTTTACAATGTGCAATATTAATTTGTGTAATATAAAACTTATGATGTATATCTGTCAAGTGCTATAGTAACTATAAAAACAAAAAATGATTAAAGCTAAACGAATAGAAAAGGTTTTTGTTTTGTATGAACATTATTTTAAAATGCATATCGGGTACCAATATTTACGATACATAAAATATGGTTTGCAATACGCAACAAAAACCATATATAAATATTTCGGTTTTTTAAAAAAAATGTCCACCAAAAATACTAAATAAAAAAGCCTTTTATAAAAAAGGCAAAACCAGGCTAAAAATATTGCATATAGACTGTAAAAATGAAATAAAAAACTAATAATACGTAATATTATAATTAAAATAAGCAAAACTACGATAATTAGTATATTGATAAATTTGTATAGTTGTTAAGTATGATCAACAAAAACTAACAGTTTTTGGAGGTAAAAAAACGCCAAAAAAATTGATTTTTTTGCTTAATTTACATATATGCAGCCATGTCATAAATAGATTTAAATATATTAAAATATATAAAAAAAAACAAAATCGACGAATCATACCTACCGATAATTATTGTTTAATAGAATATATACAATTACGCTAAAAGATCTTATAAAAAGCAAATAATCGTACTTTCTATTTTTTTTTGTCTATTCACTTATATCTTTATCCCTGTAAATGCTGTTTAAAAACAATGAGGAGATCTTAGAAACAAGTGAAGTTTGTATTACAATAAATTTCATACATCTTAAAAACAGAACACACCTTGTAAGTTAACGACTTATAAAAATATCGAAGACCTAATGGGTGGAGCAGCACATTTGAAGATATATCAACCCCTTAAATTTTCGGAATAGCTCATATCAAAATACCTACCCCTTTATCTCTTTAAGATATATTGATTTGATTTTCACCCTGTATTTAATTTTTTTTTTTGCAGCAAATTACATAAACGAATAATTTGAAAAATTATACAGCTAATGGGAGTATGACAGTAAAAAAAATGACAAGCGTCATTTTAAATAAAAGTGATACTGATACTGGTAAGTTACATGCATTTTTAAACAGAATAAACGACAAGATCATGAGGTGTGAAACAGGAACTTAAAACACATAAAGGGATTTTTATTTTTATGGGTATATGTAAACTGCTGGAAAAACAAAATTACTGGGAGACTAAGAACACTGCTTTATGATAAGATACTGTTCGAAAAGGCAATGACATATGCTCTACTCAAAACCCGTAAACTCGGTCGACCTGTAACCCGAAAAAAACACATCCGCGCACAACCCGTATCCTTTTTGTTTTAAAATTTGCCCGTACGGGTCGGGTTGTTGGGTTTTTTATATTTTTGGATCGATCTTGAAAATAGTAAAAAAAAACCAGTTAGCACAACGAAATAACCGTATCATATAAAGCAATGTTTAAATGGCTTTTTAAACATCGAACTGTAATAAAATGCTTTTTTTGGCAGATTTTGTACAAACATGCAAGTATGGAGAGAGGGCCGTAACCTGTAAATTTTCAACTCTTAAGCCCGAAAAATACTGTTCGCCTAGACCGGGCTTGTCCCAGCATATGATAGATTTTTGCAATCAATACATATTTTTCTATTGTGAGTATGAATAAAGAAAAAAACCGTTTAAAAAAAAGCAAAATGCATCTACAGAGAATTAAAAAATAAAATAAAGATAAAGTCAAGTTACTAGTTTGTATTTTCCAGGTGAAGCTTTATCGATCAATGAAGAATGTGTAAATCTGAGGGTCGATTTAATTTTAAGATTTATATGCCGGATAAGCCTAAAAATATTGGCATAAAATGTTTTGTTTAAGTAGACTTACAATCATCATCTGTCAAAGTTTTTACCGTATACGATTAAAATAAAAATACGATTGATGAAACTGTCGAAAAACTTTCAGTAGAATGCCTCATATAAAAAACACACATTTCACATAAATACCTACAACATTAGTGTAAAATTATGTAAGCCCTTGCAAGAAAATGGGCTTTTTTTGTTACGGAACAATGCTTTTAGATCGGGGAGCTCCAAATAAATACAATAAATTTAAAAAGAATATGAAAAAAGAAGATATGTATGCATTTCACATAAACGGAATAAAATTACTCTTGTAGTATGAATAAAAATATTTTTTAATGTTACAACATTTTTTAACTTTGAAGAGGGAATTATAAATACTGATGAAAAGAAAACTACAAAACCTTATGTTCTAAAAGATTATGATGACAACTTGCACCGTGGATCAATATAATCAGCAAGTAAAATATGTGGTATTTATAAAAAGAAAATGAAGTGGACTAATAAGAGTTCTATATATCTCATAAACCTGATGATACATGTTACGGTCAGTGCGACGGCGCTTGACCCCAGTAATAAATGGCAAAAAACCGCGCTTTAGGGGCTGATAATACGCACGTTCTGCAGTGTATATATATGAAATCCGAAAGCCGAGCAATTTTCTCCTTTAAAATTAGCTTATAGGTTGTTTATTAGTGAGTTTAAGACTGTTCTAGGATTACGAAACTTAAATGAGACACATGATTAAGAATTGCCGTTGATATGATAACACAAGTATTTTAACTGTAATTTAATATATACAAGTATCAGTGGCGTAGCCAGGAATTTTTTGAGGGGGGGTTTTAAAGAAAAAAGGGAAAAAAAATGGTAATCCGACAAAAATGTATTTTTTAAAAAAACTTCTTACTAAATTTTAAAAAATTTCCATTTTTTAAATTTTTAATGCTCAAATTTTTTTCCCCTAATTTTAGACCCCCTGTCGTATTAAATATTGTCTCCCCGTGTAAAAGTGTCCCTAAAGCTGGGCGTGAAACCAAAACTATTTAGTTATTTGTTAAAAAATACATATATTTCGCATTGACTTTTAATTTGACACAGGCTACGTACTCAAAATATAAAAATTACTTTTTGATTTTCTTCTTCGCTTTTTTTTTCTGCAAAATATTCAATCGATAGAATTTGCGAATGATGGGGTGGAACTGAACTCGTCCATGGACATGTTAAGCAAGACTCGTCCAGGAGGGGGTCATATAAAATATTTCTACTGAACTTGGAATTGGAGGGAAAATTAAATTATATTAAAATAAAGAAAAGAATAGAAACATAGAATATTATCTAATTAAAAAAATATAGCCTTACAAATAAAAGACCAAA
>JAQFYM010005395.1:0-13388 GCA_034694785.1 Agrenia bidenticulata
ATATTCGAGAAATTGGTTGCTTTAGTGACCCGTGGTGGTCACCCCTAAGGGGAAAATATGAAATTGCATGTAATTCAAGAAATTTGGAGTCGGGCTAAATGAAGTTGTACAGGGAAGTTTTTTGGCTTGGAAATTACATTTCTATCCTTCAAGCCACTATATGACTGTTTGCTCAGGCTTAAATTGAACTCATCCTCATCCCTCTCTCTCACTGAGGACTGGAAATACAGTTGCTGGTGAAAGTAAAGTGCCAGGCCAGTCTAAGTCCCCAGCTTGGCTTGTCTTTTAAGTATTTTCCTATAGGGTCAGGTCTGGTCGCTACGGGTTATGTATGTACAAGCTATTTGTACGCACAAGGGCTACAGGGCTTGAAGCATGGGATGGTAGGAATGAGAGGCTCGTTTTCAAGTGAGATGAGAATTGGATGCTTCTAGGATCAGTTGGGTACGAATGACATCGGTACTGGCCTGGTGGATGGGTGGGGGCAGTATTATAGTGTCCTTTTTATTGTTTTTCGAGTCATTCAACTCGTTTATTCAGTGGAGGGCTGAAGTGCACCTGCTACTCCTGAACTTTATAAGTAGAATAAGGACGTATGGGCTATATTTATGCTCATAGTTGTCGGTAGAGTCGTATGGTAGATGTATAGTGTGTACACAAAAAGTATTCGGATATCTCGTATCCCAATTCCATGAAACGATATACATATATTTTAAAGGCATCTTCATACATCATGATTCCTTCTGCTGGACTGACTCCTGACTATTTGGCCTCTGGCCTAGACATCGGACATGGAATAAGTAGGTGGACATTACGTAGATATACGTATATTTTTTCATGCATTTATGTCGGTAGGTATATTGCTCATCTCAGAATCAGATATAAAAAAGATCGACCCATGTGTACCTATATAGAACGGGATGACCACACCAGCAGACCACGAGGCCAATTGTCTCGATAGGTTGTTGGTCATCTGCTGGTGCCCTTTTGACTCCTTGGTTTTGTTGGCTGTCCCGGTTGTCCCATAAAAAAGTTGGATGCAATAAATAAGATGGTTTCTCCGTAACCCTTGTTACATTACCCCCACACACAAACATACATATACATACACATCCCTACTCACACGCTGTATCATTTCATAGAGGCTATCAATATTACAGATTACTGGATAACTACATACTAGAGGGTCAATTCAAGTTAGAAAAAGCCGAAACCCTTTGACTACAGCGCTTTGAATACCAGACAGTACCATCAGGATGGTCTAAAAAGTTCTCTATTGCTCTTTACGTTTGGATATTTCATGATCATGATATGATGAAACAGTAGGGGAATTCCTATCCAGGCGAGATTTTATATTTCCAGTTCAATCACGTAGTTCGATCCTAAAAAAAACTAGCATCTACATCAAGTAATATATGGGCTACCTATATAATCTAGAAGGAACCTAGCAAGGAAGTATAAACCATCCAACACCACTACTACCGTCATCATCATCAGTGGTGAAAGTCTTGGCAGCATTTTCAGGATTTCAGTCCACTCGTACCTCTGCCTGCCTCGAGCTTTCCTCATATTTCTGCTACATTTTTTATATTTTCACTGAAATATCCAACGCCACAGACATCACAGGCTAAACTCCGTCTATTTTTTGCAATACGCACAAGCTCACCGCATCCACAACTCAATATATACACTACATACCCATATGATTTGGAGACCATACTTGATAATCTAAAACTATATAGATACTACACCACTCATACCGGTAGTCATAGCTTTCTCTCCCTATCCGCTGCTGTATAGTTAAACGAGAAGAAAAACGAAGCTAGTTATGATGGCATGGTGCTTGGTTCCTTTACTTTTTCTCTCTGACCATCACCCTAGTACTTACTTACATGCAATTCATTCAACATTGGACATAACCCCCTGGACCGTGAAGGGAAAAAAATACCAAAAATGAATTCCAGGCTCCGTTCTACCGTTTCTCTGCCGAGTGCTCTGCTTTCGACCGAGATGAATTGCCCTTTGTCTATAGAGGCTTAGGATAGAAAAAGAAAAACAGGAGGACACAGGTGGTATAGTGTTACCACCAAGGGTCTTATATTATATTGTCAGGCCACGACCGGACTCCAATGTTAATGTTGTAATGTAATGGATACTACTGGATGTGACACATGTACTCTGTCACTTATTACTGCTCTCGACACTTTCCTCGGAAAGATGGATGGATACCAAGTGGATGCTGAAGGAGCAATAATATTAATATATGGAATTAGATGAGGAAAGAATTAAATGTATCTAATGCTGTATGGTGCTCCTACTTCCTATCTTAGTACTCTCTATGATTAGCCGTATCAAGAGGAAACTAGCAGAATCGCCAGAGGTTGACAGTTGAAGTGGCCTAATGAACAATTTGGCGTGAAAAAATGTCCTTCGTTTACTAGACCGAGTTATTAGAAAATGGCTTCAGAGACGGTTCCGGGACTCAGACTCAAGACGTGCAGTCAGTCAACTAGAGATAGATGATATCTGTTATTAAGGGAAATACTACGCTATTGTACCCCTTCCTCCCTTGTTAATATCTAAAATCCAACTGCTGACGGTGTGAGGAATCTCCCTGTCTCGGCACATTCAATGACTTAAGTTAGCACAAGGGCTAATAGTTTATAGAACCGAGTAGATTATCCTGGAAAGCCGTATTTGAAAGTGTCCTCATCATCCGGACAACGATCACCGCTGAGCCAATGCAATTACCCATCCATGTCAATCCATCCACCCTTGACTTGGGAGACGGAGAGACACTCTCCCGAATTAAGCAATCTCCTCCCTATTAAAGTATTAAACTCATAGTTATAGTTTCCTCATCCTTGTAAATAAATGACCAAGTGTCAACGAAACGATTTCTCCTTCCCTCATCTTTGATTACTCTCATGTCCTCCGTCCTCATCCGCCACCACTGCCGGTCTTTCCTCCACAGCTCTCTAAAAGACGCGATTCGTATGTGGATCATGTCGGAGGAAGTGAAAGTCCTTTGAGTGAGATGGAAGTAGCAGGGAGTGGATGAAAGACATTCAAAACTTATATTATATAGATGAGCAGGTTGTATGTGTCTAAATATATTTGACTATATTGTTGTTCTATGTGGGAAGAGGATTGAGGAGCAGGTTGAGCCATGAAGCCTTCTGCTTTTTGATAAATCACTCTCCATCTCAATTTACATACGTCTTTCTCGCTTCGAGCTTCATCCAAAATGTATGAACAATGAGACGAGACGAGGTCGTCTTATCTAGAAACAATACATTGGGAAGGAAGGGTGGTGGTGGCTCATCTTATATGGGCGCTACCTCTTTTTGAGCTGAAAGAGATAACACTTAATACAAATATGCACTGACTACTATCTATGCGCGCATCCAGACATACATGTACTAAGGCTAGACAGAGGATGCAGTCTTGTTGGTTAAAATTTCATTCTATTTTTCGATTCTACAATTTTCTTCAAGAAACCAACAAACATGTATCTTCTCTCTCCCTGTCTGTCAGTCTCTTTCCACCAGAAGAAGAAAAAACTAGAACGAACTTTCATTTGTCTAGAATCTAGAATACTAAGCCCAGCCCAGCATTCTTGTATGTAGTTCTAGAACCAGCAGAAGCAGCAAAGTAGTTAGACAGGCCCAGGAAGTACGGTATTGTGGGACAGGGGCTGTAGTAAGAAAACCCGAAGTAGCTGTTGTGTGTCTGCTATTTGTTAGAATTACTTTGGCTAGATTGGATGATGGGTTGAGCTTTTGATGTTAATGTGATTGGGACTTGTAAGGAAGGATTTCTGATCTCCGGCTTCTTTCCCTTTCCACTTTTTCCTTGGTCTTCCGCCGACCTATGGAATTTATACACAAAAGTACCAACTAAATCTGCCCAAATGTTCTTCCCTAGCTCTGCATGATTATAGGACGCAACGAAATACCTCTGACTAGGTCCTGTCCCTCCACCAAACTCATACTGCAGCAGATATAACAAAAGATATCCCTTGTCTTGTCCTTCAGTTTTGTATTTGCTTGACTACCTAGATGGTGGATTTTTATTTGTACACAAGCATAAGAAAGCAGAGTGAAATAAAATAAGGAGTTACCAATAAAGACAATCTGTTGCCTGGGTATATAGAAAGTTAACACTGGGAATGGATTTTGTTACAGGGTTTGAACTGGATATCCGCCAGCTTTGTCTTGTATGGTAAGTCCACATTACAATTTTTCCACGTACATACGTGTACTTGGATACGATCATACGGATTTCAAGGGATTTCGAATCCCTGTTTCTTACACAAACCATGTGGAGCCTCGGATCCACCATTCCATCTCCGTTTCAATCCTCAATGTCTAGGTGGTGGCAGAATTTGGTGTGATGTAATCTTTAAATGTATTCCGCCGTGGTTTTTTCAGTTATGTATGCGTGTGTGTGTGTGTTTCTAATGCTTTTCTATATTTTCTCTACAGTGGGGTAGTCATAGTTGGAGCAGCCTTGTGCGTAGCTATAGGAGTTCCGATAGCACTGGAGATGCAGAGTCAGCATATGAACGGCTTCAGGCACGACCTCGTCCGCAAATTGCTCTCTGAAGTTCCTCTCATCGATGGGTAAGTTCTCACCCGGATTCCATCTCGCCTGTCTTCTCATCGATGTCGATACCCCAGACCTAGTGGAGAATGATCGTATCCACAAAGTCTGTATGGAGTTATATAGCTATCGCACTACGGAATCTAGAGGCAGTGTAGATATATCTATCTTGGCCTATGGGTTCGACTGCAGATGAGAAGGAGCTTGTAGGTATAATGGTAGGATAAAGAAGACAAGTGGAGATTTGGCCCACGGAGGTTGAGATTGATATCCGACAAAAATTTCCCTGTCATTCAAGACAATTGATATAGTCAATTGGGAGATTGGATGATTCTAATGGATCTCCACTACTGCTTTGTCCACACGGAAACTCCACGGAAATGGATGAGACCCATCGTTCTAAAATATTAGCTTTTGACTCCACTCTCTTATTCTCTTAGCGTTTCAAATGGGACGGATGAAGTGGTCCTTTCCTTTGATCCAGTTTAGAAATTCCACATTTGTATATACATACAGATATAACCAGAGTTGAAATAAGCTCGCCGGGGAGCTAGGAAAAGCGGCAAAGATTTCTCCATAAATGGTCCCAATACGTTTCTTTTTCCGGAAGATTTGATACAGTTCGTCAGCCAAGACTAGGATTCACTTCCTCTGGCATTCAATCCCCTCCCAAGTCAACCTCAGCTTTCAAGATTCAAACCAACAAATTCCCCTCTCCATTTCCACCCACTTTTTATTCCATTTTCCTCAACACAAATATGATGTTGGAATGTAGAGTCCGCATAGGGCTGAGACCCTGGAGCTAATACAGCCTTAGCTTAACCTAGTGGGGCATTAGTGGCTGTTGAAATAACAAGGAGAAAGGATAAGTTTTCTTAGCTAAAGCCCTCCTGATCTACGAGTTGGAAAGGGTAAAGAGAAAAGGCCGTTAGTCTCCCCCCGAATTTCTCCAGCAACTTTCTCCACTTTGACTTTTTTCGAATTCCAACTCCTGTTTTATGTATGCTTCGCTAGGAATGGTAATACGAATTGTTCCGGCTCTACCTAGAGACTTCCAACACCACTCTCCCACTGCTACACAAGGAAACCTTTGTATGCTTAAGGTGACTGGTAACTCGAGGGATGTGAACGAGTCCAAACAGTCTCTCTCCTCCAGTACCTACTAAAGTTAGATGTATTAGGTAAAGGTGAAAGAACATTATATACACAGGGAACCAACTGCCGCCAACAAATTCACATTATTGACTCTTTCCTTGGAAAAACGGCAACTCAATTTCTAAGTTCCATCACTAAGAGTGAACAGTCTCTCTCTCTCTGCTCTGTTAAGATGTTTTCGGATCAGTAGATTCAAGACTCCCTTCTATTTTTTTGAACCCACTCCCGTGGACGAATAATCGATCTCAATCTCTATTATAATGGCAGGACAAACGGGCCCAAACTTCTTCTTTTAACCATTGAGATCCCCTCTCTCCTCCTTTGAGCTCTGTGTCCCTTCCCATGTATTCAGAGCTTCCAAGAAGACTTTAAGAGACCATATCCACGTACGTGGCTTAGTTAGCTGCTCAAGTATGTATTTAGAAAATGCCCATTACCCCTGAACAAAGGGGTGGACGGAGAGTGGAAGAGGAAAGAGTTTGGGAAGAAAACTTTGAAACAATATTCTTATAATAAGTAGGTATCTGAATAGAAAGGAGTTTGTATTGTTCAGTGCGTACGCAGTGGATAGACACAGTGGACTGTACATTGCTCCCATAATTTATCCTGGAGGTAGACTAAAATGGGAGTTAGTTTCTCAAATATTTAGCCCTTGGGTGCCCTTTGAAGGAAATAGGCAATACATGGTATTATACCTAAGAGAAATACCTGTCCCTTGTACTCTTTGCCCGTAACTTTTCCTAACTGGATTTTAAGTCAAGTTTCAGACGTAAATCCCCTCCCTGTAAGAATAGCCCGGGTTGAATGGAGTGTGACGATGTGGCGAAAAGTAGGTAAGTCATAGTTTGCTTAAAAAATAAACATTTTCAAAAGTTAAGGGAACAAAGGCTCAATATTTAGTAGACCATTTGACTTCTGCGCTGCCCTCCGAACATTGAAAAGCTTTCAAACTTTATCAAATGTTTTCTCCCTGCTATTGGCCTTTCTCTTCAGATAGGATCCTTTAGAATACCAAGGTATTATGCTGTAAGAGATCCAGATCAGAAAAACTATGGGGGAACAGTTTGCTCTCTACTTTGTTACAATTGATTCTAACATCCAATCGGCATAGCCCAAGGCAAACATATCCTCCGAGGGGCATATATACCTCTTACTACTGGTACTAGTATGATCTCTTTAATAGAAAACCCAATTTCCAAGATGTAGGAACCCAGCCCAACCCCTTTTGAGGTATTTATGTGGGAAGGAATCGTGGGAAATAACGCTGATTTGGCTGAAATATTATAGATATAACGTCCATTTCTAGTCTAACTTGCAGAGTAGGCGTAGCCGGGCCTTTGCAGACGTTTTCCTAAAATCTTTCACTGATTGATTAAAGCCCGGACTACGCTTTAAACAAAGTAGTCGGTCAGAGTTGAAAATTAAGTAAACAAATGGGTTAACCGCCACTCTACATAGATTCATAGTGACGGTCATGTCCATTTTAGGACGAGAAAAGCAGTACTCTTTTTAAGGCTGGGGTTGGGGAGAGATTTTGCCAAGTCATCCTCCAAGAGAAGCTCTAAATCAATTAAAAGGACTTCTGGCCCCCGCAACAGTCTCTTTTGTCAACTGGATTCATTCAGGCATTGAGACAACACTGATAAGACCGCCCGCAACCTTACCCCTAATCACATTAAAACCCTCTGTGACTTAACAAGAAGAAAGGCAAACACTGTCCCAAAGTCAAGACTTTGTAGGCTAGGATTTCAGGACTTGTCCATTAACCCTACGGTGTGTCTAAAATCTTAATTCCCAACTTGCTTTGGAGAATCAAAATCTTTTACAAATATAAGCCTGGTCTACCAAATATTCAATGGGGGCAGGCTATATCAGATTCATTTGCATTAAAAATATGTCACTTCCAGTCTTGGAATTTTAATCAGGAAGGATTTTAATGGGAGAGCTCGAGAGGTTTCTAAGATATCCATTAACGCTGCCTCTTATTCCATGATTATTGTCTTTCATCCCAAGATTTTAGGAGACAACTAAACGATACAGGAATAAAATACGATACATAAAGCTCACTGAGGTGGTGGTGTTATTGGCTTCTACAAGTATCTATCCACAAAGGAATGTGGCCTCTTATCTCTGAATTTGTTTCTTGTTCCAGGCATAATGATCTGGCATGGAACCTCAGAAAGTTCTTACAGAATCAGATACGGGACCTCAACTTCGACTCCGACCTCAGACAGGTACGATGGTGGGAGCTTCTTGGGTCTTTTGTCGGGACTTAAATTGTTTTAATAGTACTAGTATAACTTTCTCCTTTTGATAATTGTTTTCTTGTCATTGTGGTTTGAGCAGTATGAGCCTTTCGCGGGGAGCGCTTGGTCCCACACTGATCTTATCAGACTAAGGGAAGGAGGCGTTGGGGCTCAGGTAGTCTGAGAGTATAATTGTTTTTTGTTACATCAAAGCTTGATTCACAGTTTAATTTTAAATTCTTAATCTCATTACATTCCAGTTGTGGTCTGCCTACGTGCCGTGTTCAGCTCAACACCTCGACGCAGTTCAAGTAGCCGTGGAACAAATTGATGTGATTCGACGGCTTGTAGAAAAATATCCGGCCTACCTCCGCCTCGTCTCTGCTGTCGAAGGTAAGACTTGAGCAGAAATCTTGTGAAGTTACTTTTTCAACTACTCGCAAATAAATCCTCATTGATTCCAAGACTAACCAGCCTTGGAAAGTAAACTGCAGTCCTTGTTCCTCCCTCATCCTTGTAGCTTTACAGCACATTAGGAATCCCGGATGCGTTGTATTTTTTCCCCTATTCTTCTCCTGAGTTTTAGGTGAACAAACTTGGCTACAAGAATCTTTTCTGCAAGGTCCTTAAGAAAATCTTTTGGATGTCGAGCAAAGGTATATTCTGTTTCGATCCAACCCGGATGTGCACTTAGGTGAGATTCCATGCATTATAAAGGATCCTTAAAAGTATAAGTCTACTCCACTCAGCCAAGTTCTGTCCAATTCACCGTCAAAGAATTTCCCTGTTTTCTCCCCTGTTGGGAACGACCGAAGTATGCGCGGAGACTTCCCTAAGTAAACCCCGTCAGTCCCACCTTAATAATTATAATAGGATTTAGGATTCCCTATCTCGTCTTAGAAATTTGCATATTTTGCAAAATATTATTAAACTATATCTCTAAGCTGCAGGAGTTGTGAGAGCTCAGCCGGGTCAACATCAAACCCGACGAGGTTTGGAAGTATGATGGAAATATTCCTGCTGATAGAAGTAGTTGTGGTTACCTTAGCTCTGGTGTCACTACGACAAGAGATTGTGTTGTGACTATCGGCCCACCGGGACAATAATTCATGCATAAGCTGTGCCTAGTCTTTTGCGGAAAATGCTAAAGGGGAAAGTGGTCGTGAAATCCGCTTAAAGGTCCATTCTTCCTTTAACACGAATGTCAAAAAGTCGATCGGCTTATATTTAGATGAGCCTTTGAATTCATATTATTCCTTTATCCTCTTTGTTCAGCTGGCACTTTTATCATTTCCCTTAAACTCAGTAACAATCTAACAAACTTCACCCCACTCGCAAAGTAACTATTTGTAGAAGTAGGAAAATCCACCCTTTTCAACTGCTAACCTAAGTATAAAAACTAGAATAAAATAAAATATATGTCTAACGTCCAGTTAAAATAGCTCCGAGCCGAGCTGGACACTTACTCTATTCTCCCATCACATTTGCATATAGATATAGACGATATTCTAGGATCTCTGCCAGCTATAGGTGATTTACATAATCCTTTTCCGATTCAAGACCACTTTTTGACTGCAAGCTGACTCAGTTTGTAAAGCCCTGGAATGTGCTCCTTCAGAGTTCAGACTCTTCCATCCCTCATGGAGGAAGAGTCAATACCTGTGAATATGTAATTAGTATGAAATAACTTAAGATGAGAGATTAGAAGAATAAAGCCAGTCTCGGCTGGGTTGTTGTGTTATTAACTTGTCTTCGGGTCTCCTCTTCATTCCTTCATCCCTTCGGCATGGTGTCATCCATCTTGGACATCCCCACCATTTCCTCATATACAGCATAAGGCCAGGTCAGAGGTCAGCCGCCCGGTTGAGTAGGACCATAAGGGAGCCATCATCATACGTGACGACCACTGGCAGGATTAATCTGAAAATAAAACGGGAAAAGAAGAAGCACACTAAACGACAAAATCGTATTTTTCATTTTTTTTTTTTTTTTTCTCATTTCATAATTTTTTGGGGAAAGATTGGGAATGTGAGACGAAGATTTTAAAAGTTCATAATAAGAAATATAGATACACTTACATGATAAAATTCAGAAAAATATAAATATTAAGAATTCAGTTACATGATTTTGAAAGGGTATAGAAATTTTGAAACACAATTTGAAATAAAGTAATTTGAGAGGAAAGTCATTATAAAGATATTTTCAAGAAATAGCACATAAAAGGAATATTCATGATTAAGTAATTTGTTAAAAGGAAAGTTGTACTAATTGATTATTTATTGATTTAAGAAAGAAAAAATTTGAAAAGTGTCGTATACGGCCGGAGGCTCTGCCCGATTTTTCCAAAAATTTCTCATATTACCCCGGCAGATCACCAGTTGTCTCCAATCATCACCACCACTCATCATCTTTACCTTCAACTTTATCATCACCTTCATCATCACCATTCCACACAACACATCATTTCAAAACGTAAGAATTGTCCTAAATAAATTAAATCAAATTACAAATACAATTAAATACAAAATTACAAAATAGCTTACAAATATTAATTGAAGTTTTAAAATTATCCTAGTAGGCATTGAAGGTCAACAAACGGAGTTCTTAATTGAACTTTGTCATCACGGAGTTCTTAATTGAACTTTGTCTTCAAGAAAGAAGACGACCTCATCGGAGTTCTTAATTGAACTTTGACCTCAACAGAAAAGGAAGATTCTGGAAGCTTTCACTAGCTTTTAAGAAAGTAGCCTATCACGTAATATAATTTCTTGGTTTGTCTGTTTGTTCGTTACCATGGTTACGGTTTGGGTTGCTATAACAATAGGAATTAAGCGTCTATTTCGACGTATTGATGAATAGATTAGAGTTCATTTTATTTTGAATAGAACTAGGGTCAGTAATACTTGAATGGAATTCATTTATGAGTAATAAGAAAGACGCCCAGCGTCTAGATAGAGAAAGAAGGTATCTTCTTAGAACAGATAGACAGAACAGTAGTTCTGAAATTGAAGCAAATGTGTCGGCAAATAATGAAAGTATAGATAATTCAAATATTCAGTCGGTAGAGGAAAATGTAAACATTTCTATACCTATGGAAATTGATAATGAAGGGTCAGATATTCAGGCAGTAGATATTCCTGAGAATAATTTAAATAACGAGAATAAGGAGGATTCAGAGTCAGATAGCGAAGTTGTGGGTCAACAGATTATCCAACCTATTCAACCTTTAATTCAAATCAATTTAAATCAGCCAATTCTAAATACAATGGCTAGATCTAACTTCAGTCCAACGGACACAGTTTTTAGTGCTTTAAAAACACCGGAAAGGTTACATATAAACAATTTCTTGGCCGAACAGGTAGCAAACGCCAGTAAGGTTGTTAAAGTCTCGAATGTCAATACTTGTATTGAACTGCCGAAATATGATCATAAGAAGATGACATCATCAACGTTTTTTGAAGAATGTACTAACTATTTAAATGCACAAGGCTTTGACGAAGCCAAACACCATGAAATGTTGCCTATGATTTTTAAAGGCGAGTTAAAGCTATGGTATGATAGCGTTTCTTCTAACATAGGAGATTGGGATGATTTTAAGGACGAATTTAAAGCCAGGTTCGATTCTAATTTAATTCAGAGGGAAAGGAGTAGAATTTTGCATAGCAAAAAACAAACAATGCTAGATCCATCGGAACAATTTGTCTATGAGAGCTATAATTTAGCTAAACAGGTAGATCCAAATGAGTCAGATCAGGTTACACTTGAGAGAATCAGAGACTCGTTATTTCCAGAAATAGCAGCGTTAGTGGGTGACATTAACCACCGGGATATTAATACATTTTTAGAGAAAATAGCGGTAGTGCATAATCTAATAGATCGACAAAAAAGGCGAAATAAAATGCTAGATCCTAGAATCCCACCTTTGAAGGGACTAAGGGAAGATTTAGTCAAACTACAAGAACGGCAGAATGTAAATCTCAGAGCTTTCAACTCCAGAGGTAGAGGTCATTATAGAGGGTCATAACAATACAAATAGAAACAATTATGGGAATAGACTAAATAATGTGCCTCAATTTCCTAATCTAACCAATGACTTCAGTCTCAGTTATGATAATAGTTCTCAACGCAACCAGGGAAATAATAGCTTAAGAGGTAGAGGGTATAATTCAAACTACAGAGGCTCTTCACATAGCCAGAACAATAGTAGATCAAGAGGTCAATACAGAGGTAGAGGAAATTTCAATTCCAATGGAAATACGTCATCAAACTTAGCTAATATTCAGTGCAGGAAATGCCTTCGATATGGACATTATGCTTAAGAGTGCCCAAACCAAGCACAAGGTCAGGGAGGCGTAGCTATGCTAGGCACAGGTCAACATCAGGGTAATCCTTCCAATAACCAAACACAGTCAAATTCTAACTCTTATTACCAAACCTCTAACCAAACCCAAAATCCTTTAAACTACCAAAGGGAGCAACAGGGCAACTCCAACCAAGGTTACTCCCGTCATTAATTAATCCCCCCATCCCATCTATAAAAGTAATAACAATAGGTCAGTTTAACTCTCCAGTAGAAATGATATTAGACTCAGGGTCATCATTCTCACTTATATCATTAAAAACAGCTAGGAATATAAACGGAGAAATTAGATATGTCAAATGTCAACCAATTAGTTGCGGGAACAAAACAGCGTTAACTCCGTTAGGATTTTTAGATTTGAAGTTACAGCTAGGTCACAAAGAAATTCAACATGCTTTTAGAGTTTGCGATAATTTAGCTTGCGGATTTATAATAGGCAATGATATTACTTGCACTTATGGGTTAGTTCCAAATCAAGAAAAAGGCGAATTCCACTTTAATGATGATCCAAATAGAAAATATCCTTTAGGAAATGCCATAGGAAATAGTAATATATTTCTTCAAATTATGGAAAGGCCATCAACAGATTTTAAACCAGAATCACAAGAAGGTCAAATTGAAGCTTTGCTAAATAGATATCCAACAGTTTGTAGAAGAGATGGGTCAATAGGTCAAACTAGTTTTGCTATTCACAAAATAGAGGCACCAGATTTTCCTATAACTACAGAAACACCGAGGTGGTATCCCCCTAAGTTCTCTCAAGAAATTCAGAAACAGATAGACGATTTATTAAAACATGGGTTGATTAGGCCATCTACTTCACCTTATGGGGCTAATATTGTTTTAACTCCTAAACCAAATGGAACAATGCGAATGACTGTCAATTATAAAGCGCTTAACGCTATCACAATTAAAAATTCCACACCGATGAACAAGGCTAATATTATCTTACGCTTATTACCTACAGGAGGTTATTTTTCAGCCATAGATTTAAAATCCGGTTACTGGCAGTGTAGAATGCA
>JAQFYM010005396.1:0-13383 GCA_034694785.1 Agrenia bidenticulata
TTAATGCATAGAACATAAAATTTTTGCATTTAATCAGTTCTAAGTTAGCTACTTAGAATTATATATGTTACTTGGACCGTATTTGCTAGTCACACATAGATATTTATATTTATTTTATTGCAGTATTATACAAATATTCATGTGTTTTGCCTATTTTTTTGTATCAAGCATACTATAAACACAACAGTGGTTTATAGAAATGTGTCTTTCTGTAATTTTTTGTATTTTTTTTCTCCTATATTTTTTTGAATTTAGCTAGAAGGTCTTCCTACCCTTATTCGGATTGCAAAATAGGAAAATCAAAGCAGATAGTTCTGGTAACATAATATTGTATTGTAAAAATAGAAAAGATCAAAATATTTTAACAATATTCAAAAACACTATACAATGTATGGAAATTTTACTATACACTTACTATACGTAAAAAACTATACCGTATAGTAAAAACTACGATTCCTAGTCTCTACGGGTAAACAAAGTATTTAAATATGTGTTTACACCTAGGTGATAACCCTGGTATACCTTTTATATTCTATTAAGTAAATTATGCAAAGCATTACCATCTTTATTGACTTTTATTTTAGTACCATATAAAAGATCAATCATTATTTTGTTTGCAAATCCCTGTATGAATAATTACTTGTTGTATTGTGATTTTATTGTTGTAAATATCGTAGCATTTATATTTATCATCTATTGATATGTATTGTATTATGTTTTTTGAATCCCTATATAATGGTAACTTTATTAATTTGCAAGTCATAATGCAAATATAAAATTTATTTAAAATAATATACCAACCCATAACATGGCAGTGGAAATGTAATTCTTTTTCCGGTGCATAATATAAAAGTTATGAATTTATCAGACCCATGTATAACATGGAAAGTATAAAACAATAGGGTGCCTAATTAAATAAGGTAAAAACTCACGGCGGTGATAAGACAGAATCATTGATATTCCGTAATCTATTTGAGAAAACATATTCTTATATTCTAGTGTTACTAGACTATATTCAAACTACTAAAATGAATTCGAGACAAGTCAAGGGTATAGTTGCATGTTGATTAAGAACTTGACCAATATATTTTGTCAATTCTGTTTTTGGCTTTGACACATATATGTGTCATGACTTTATTTACGTTACACATATATGTGTCACTTGACAACTGCAGTTTGACACATATATGTGTCATGAATGATTTTAACTTGACACATATATGTGTCAAGCCCCAAATTTAGTTTGACACATATATGGGTCATGGCCAAAAATAAATTGGCACATATATGTGTCAAAACTTTTTGGAGGGTTAAAATAAAAAAAACCTAGTTTGTAAAATAAAAACAACAAAACAAAACAAAATAATTATAAAAAAACTACAAGTACAAAAACCACGTAATTACATGTTCTAATTTTTGTATTTAAACTGCCCTAGTCATAATTTGGGATGATTTTAAATGTTATTTTTTTTATTTTTTAATAAAAACAAATAACACTTACCGATTTTTCCTTATACACATTTTACATATAAAATGCTTTTTATACAGAAAAAGGTATTTATGTTTTATAAAAGAAATTTTTGTTTTATATTTTTATTGTTTTTATATGTATGCTTATAAAAAAGTAGTCCTTTTAGCTTTTATTAAAACCTAAACTTGCGAACGCAAGCCCTCAAAAAATAAGCCGAGGCCAATGTACCTTTTGGTTCCCTTGTATATGGCCCTGGGTATGATTTTCAAGAACCAAAGATTTTTATTTCGTAAAAAATCATTTTAAATAACCCGTTGTCAGGGACCGTTCTTCATATTTTTGCACACAAATATTTTTTTTTATAAAATATAGTAAACCGTCAGCAGTCTTTCTAGAAAAAATATATTCTATATACGTAAGTTGTGTATATACTTATGAGTTTTTTTTAGGCGTAAATATGCATTTTACAGTAAAAAATGTTTTTATATCATTTTTTGGCATATTTTGTAACATTTACTACGATAATGACACCTCTCTACTGCAAAAAAAAAATGTTTATGTTTTTTAGCAAATATATAAAAATAGTGAAGTTAAAAACAGCCAAAAAATTTCATGTCGATATTAATTATATATATGATTGCTTTTTATATTGCAATATTTTTTAATCGTTTTAAAAAAAAGATTAACGGTATAAATTCTATTTTACATTTTTAATTGTTTACAATAGAAGCAGACAAACCAAAAATGAGTGACATCTTTTGCACCTGTGCTAACTTTTAAATTTTCGGCAAACACTTACTAAATATCTTCAAATTTTCCAAATTATGCTAAATTGTATACAAACAATAGATAACCTATATATTAACATACAGAATAAACCCACTACTTTGTAATTAGGTGCAAAGTTACCGTTTGCATAACTAAACGCGTAACTTTATTTCTATGATGCTTTCAATACATTACAATTTTCAGGTGTCACAATTTAATGATTTTAGTATTTCTAGTGATTCTATGAACGTTTTATTCCTACATTGAGCACACCGTAAAAAAGAAAAGAAAAGAAAACATAATAAGGTAAAATTTTTAAAAATTGGGAATAGAAACCACAAATTTGTATAAATAGTTTTTCAATTAATAACAAGCCGAATTATATACAAATAAATAGGACTTTTTGGTTATATAACTGGGCTAACGACCTTGCGGGGGGGCAGTGTACCCTCCATCTACAAATATTTTGCGTTTAAATTTAAGGGGGGTTCGTTTTTGGTGCCGAGGTTTTTCAAAAGATAAAATTTGAATTAAAAAAAATTTACAACGCAATTTATACAAAAATACACAATTAACATATGTACAATTTAAACCTTCATTTTTAAGCGGTTTTTAAAACAAAATAAGACTACACCTCTTTCTAAAATTCCTGGCTACGCGGGTGCTACGAAAGAGCATATAAAATGTAAAAGAAAAAAATACATGCTTAGCGGTTGTGTTGTCTACTTACAATTTTTTTGTCAAAGGATAAGTATGCCAGTATTTCTAAATTGTGTCCCATTCTATCCCTGCTGCAGACATGGGATAGTAGGTTCTATATTAAACTAAAAACACACAAAAAGAAGATAAAAACGGTAAAAACACGCAATAAATATGCACGCACACATCATAGACCTTTATTCCGTATCCCTTTTTACAAAGACGCAATTACAGCTTAGAAGGGCCCAAGGGCACTTTTTTTTCTGGCGCCCTGTAAAAAATATTCTAAATTTTTTTATTAGGCAGTTATAGAACCCAGGGTTTGATTTTGCTATACAGCTTGCCTTGTAATTTGCTGAAATAGCTTTTTAAATCAGTAAAAAAAATATATTTTTTTTGCCAAAGACTAATTATAATTTTTCAATGTAAGTAACGGTGTATACATCAGGGTAGACAAAGGATGCGTCGTATAGTTAAGCAGTGCAAAATATTAAAACATAGAAATAAAAAGTTTTAGAAAAAAAATGAATTGTAAAGATTATTATAAAATCTACTATTTTTTTATGATTTAGCATGATATTAGTTGAATCAAAAAGTAATTCGGAAACAGTATATCACGGATTTATGCATGTGTGTCGTATAAAAATTTAGTTTAATGTAACGTAAAAATTATTTTATAACGTTTTTCTGATAATCAGAAAAAAAGGAAACACCTTGAAAAAGTTGTAAACAAACTTAAACCAAATTTTGGTTATAACAAGTGTACGTCAAACAAAGATGAAAAACAATTCAGCAAGTGCCATTGGGTAATATTTCATAAATAATGTACCTGACACCTTTAGGCTATATGATTTAGACGACATGAAATACAGAAACATATGTTAATGGCTTTATAATTTGGTTATATCCATTTCATTTCTTTTTGAAACCAATGTCGAAGTTTTTACAAAGCAACTAATCTATGTCCCAGAATAATCCAGCAATCAAGGTTGTAGATTTTGTAGCAGTTTTAAGTTTTTACGCTACACTAAAACCGGATAACTGTGTATCGCGGCAATTTCCTGTGTATTCAGCTCATTATGTACATCAAAGTGGATGTTACAGGTTTTAAATCCATATATGATATTAAATCATTATCGGGCGTTTTTTCGCATACGACAAGTATTTTTTTGTTTCTAAAAAACCATCTAATAACGTGCATAACAAGGTAATGCAAACTTGCAAAAAAAAAGTTGATTCTTTTCCAGGTTTACTGTAATACAGAAAGGTAATATGCACAAACTCAAGAATATTACACGGCAATTGCTATTTATACGATGCTACTATCACGACACATAGATTATTAAACAATTCTGCAGTTTGTAACTTTTTTGAGTTTTGTTATTGCAAAGAGGTTAACCAAAAAATAAAAACGTTTACGTAAGCAATGAATGCAATAGAAATAAGGTTTTTATTGGTTAATCATAATCGGTGTACGAAAAAAAAAAAAATATTTTTACAACACCTAAACCCCAGAAAAAGGCTTATATATGTTGTGCAAATGCCATTTTGAACACATAAGAAAGACTTAAAATTTTTTAAGGGCTCTAGACTTAATAATAATAAGTCTCTAGTCAATTCACAAGCTGATACGTGTGTGTCAGAATCCGTTATAGCGTTTCAATGGGTCAATTCATAAAAGAAGACACGCGGCAAATTAAATCTACATTTTTAATTACTGTGATAAAGACATGTTTAATACGCATGTATCAAAATTGATTTTTACAGCTATATAAAGGCTGACAAAATAATTAAAGGTTTCTTTCATAATGGTTGCTACTAAGAAGACACATCGCTTCGCCGCTTCATCCAAAAATATAAGTATTTTTTTTGCAAAAACACTACACATTTATTTTTGGTTGTAATTTTTATAGATATAATTGTGGTGGTGTAGAAACAAAAAAGATTATTAATAAAATCTTAATTACGTATAAAGTCAAAAAAAAGCATATTTCAGTGTAATTATAAATAATAAGAAAGTTTTTTACGTAAAAAACTATGAACAAATTGTCGTATCACCAAAAATGAATATCAATGTAAAATTTTTTTCGTAATTTTGCATAAAAAATTGCAAAAAGGACATTATAAGTGATTAACTTTTTGTTTTAGAGTGAACTATACAAAAAAGCGTCTTTTTGTATGTAATTTCACAAAATAAGGGTTTTTTTCTAGTTTTTTTTGAAAAAAAATTTTTGTCTTGTTATAACCATTTAGGCCTCCGTAAGCCAACGGCCCTGAAAACCCATGCTCCTAGTGCCCCCGTCAATTCTTTCCTGCCTCTTTAACAAAAAAAATTAATATTTTTTTTTATTTAAAAGGTAAGGAATAAATGAGTCAACAAAAATAAAAAGGTTTATTGTTATATTCATTGCCTTGTTTATTTTGTCTGTTCTAAAAAGAGGATATCTAGTATACTGATCTCTGGTACATCTTTTACGACAGTAAAGCTAAAAAATATGCACATCATCTGAATGCTAAAATATGAGAATATATAATATTCCTCTACCCTTTAAAAAAATAGAATTTAAATAAACATAAGATCTGATAACAAAATGTACTTTGTTTTTTAAGCATACACGTTGGTATTTTTATATATTGGAATAATTAAAATAGCAGAAAGCCAACGTTGATTTTTAAATATAAACCATATATTCTATTTTAAGCAAAGATGTTTATAATTATAGAATATCAGAATTGCGCAGACTATATTAGCATATAAGCGCATGCAGTGACCAGTTAACATACTGTATACAGTCAAACCTCTTTTTATTAGAACCCCTCTAAAATAATTTTTTTTTTTGTAAAAAAACTTATGAATATATTTTGCTTGATCAAAATATATTTAAATATAATACGATGTTTAATAAAACTAGTATCGTGGTTTTAAACACGTTCGATTGCTTTAAATGTTATTTTATTCTTTTGGTTTCTTTTAAAAGAGGGCGTGATTTATCGTGTTACAGAAAAAAAAAACAATGGAAATATTTTTTAAGAATTGTAAAAAAAAAGCTATCTTTTTGCATTTTTTATTTATGAAGCGTTTTGCAGTATAGTTTTTATATTATGTGAATACATTCAAGCATAATTCAAAAAATTAAAGAAACCAAGTAAAATACATATAGATCATCAGCCTAAAAGATACAAAAATAATAATGTAGTAAATAATCGCAGAGAGTCGCAAATTATATTATGTAATTCATAAATTATATGTATTTATAACATTAGAAAATTTCAGTGTTTGCTAGTGATTTCAAACGAAAAAAATGAGGCTTACACTAAAAAAACTGTCAACATGCACGCAGTCTATTTTTTACAATTTTTAGGGATACAAAAACTTTTAGGAAGCCTCTGAAATAATAACAAATAAAATAAATGACAGGGTTGGACGATAAATAAAATGCCGGTAAGTAAGATTATACTTTAGTAATGTATACAAGAGTAAAAAAATTACTACGAAATACTCAGTTTTAAATTCAGATGCTTGTAAAATTTATATAGCTGTGCTGTCACACTACAGGTAGACGCGAAAAAAAGACGTAACCTAGAAATAGAAATAAAGCCATTAAAATAAATTTGGTAGCAATATCATTAAAGAACTGTGTCAACAATGTCTACTGTAAAACCGAATATCTATAAAACACTAAAAAATATAGCGAAAATTTATAATCTCGAATATTGCAGCACAAATTGATGGGTTGATAAATGAAAAAAGAAAAACAAATCAAGTTCGTTTACCGAAGCATGTATTGATGTGGGTCGACAGATGTGTATGTAGCAAGATCTTGTATTGCAAAGCCCGGTTCACATTGACAAAAAACGATTTAAACAGTTATTTACCTGAATAGATCGGCCTTATTCTAAAAAATGCTTCCAAAATTATACCAATCTAAAAAAATTGCAAAAAAAAAACACAGCAAAACATAAATCAAATGCTAAGCTCTTTTAAAAATGCAATAATGCTAATTTATAATCGAAAAAAGCAAAATTTTACATGCCTTCAAAAAAAAGATATGTTTATCACAATGACTTTACACAATGAAAACTAATGCTTGAATGTTGAAATTTTGTCAAAAATATATGACCAAAAACAATTTTTTTATGATGAGTCAAAAACGAAATATTTACTAGTCCTAGATGCTTCTTCTGGACATAAAGAAATAGGCTAATGCACTTTTTTTTTTTGATAAAAAAATGTTACAAAATTATTCAACAACTATAATAAGACAAAATATACAAAGAAAGTGTAATACAAAAAATAAATGCCATAAATTATTTAATTTAAAGACAAAAAACATTAATCTAGGGATAAAAAAAGAACTTTCGAAGTCTCTTTAAGCTTTGATTTTTTTTATTTGCAAGTATTCACAATAAAAATTTTGTTAATGTGTTCATATTGCGTTCTACTTTTGTAAAAACTAAGAAACCGAGATTTAAAGGATAAAGATGTGGAAATAATCAATGGTGAAAATACTATAAAAGCATTTGTAAACCCTTAAACAAATAACGTAGGACTAAAAAAAGTCATACAAATATTGCTAATGCAGAGAATCATTTTTGTGTCAGTTTAGAAATTGTTTATAATAGTTCAAAATATGATGACTTCAAAAAATAAACTAAAAGCCAAAAAAAAATACATAAAGTCATATTTGACAGGCTAGAAAGCTTTGTTGCACAAGGTAATAATGATTTGTCCGTTTTTACTAAAACAAATCGTCAACTCGATTTTGAAATAAAAGAACACGTTATAATAAAAGAGTAAACCGTATTTTTTTATGTTAGTTTAGACATTTATTTATGTTGTACAAGTAAATAAAAAATATTTATATTCTTTTTTTGTTATCTCTGCCTATATTTAATATATTCATAAATGTTTTTGATAAATCTGTCCAGTTAAGTTTTATCTATAAAAAAGGAAATTGCATTTTATCAATATAATATTTTCTTATCTATTTAGACTTTGTTTTAGTTAGAGCTGTATTGCCATTTTAATAGGTAGATAAATTCTAAAAAATTATCTGTTGACCTTTGGTAGTCAATTTAATTTGTTTATATAATAACCTTTCAATCTTATAAAATTCTAGATCATATTGGAAACATTTTCTTGTAGACAAAAAATGACTTTTGCTATGTAATACCACTGTTTATACGAAAATGGTTTTTTTTTTGTTTAATTAGTATTATTTTTTTCGGCACACATTTTCCAGCGTTTTTTTTGTACGATGGCAAAATGTTTTTTTTTATTATGATTAAGCTTTTGGTATTTTTACCACGGGGAATAATAAATAAAAAAATTAAAAAAATAGTTTTTCTTAAGTTTTTATACTACTGATGGCAAGAAAACCTATTTCGGAGCTCTTCATGAGTTAGAAGAATATAGGGTTTCCCTATGATACATGTCGTAGTTGCAGTCATTTAAGACATGTTTGCAGTCAAAGTCGACGTACCGAAATTGATCGCGACCGTTTGCAAACATGCTCGACATGATTGCAACCAATTTTGACGCAGTGCAGTCGACCTCGTCGGTGTTGCAATCAACTTCGACGTTACGAAAACAGATTCGTCAGTGTTTCAACCAAACTCGTCAGTGGTGCATAAAAAGTCGATTATAAGCATTCAACCTCGACAAGATTGCAACCAATCGCGACAATTTTTTTTAAGCATTGTATTGTATTTAATATTAATTATTTCTTCATTTTATAAGCCGAAATTTTTTTATATCATGGAAAAGATACAAGTAAAAAGGATTTATAGTTTTTTTGTGCTATAAATATATGGTATAAAAAATACATTTCTTTATTTTATTTTGTTTTGCCATTCAACTGATACTATATACGAAGAAATTTAGTTTTTTTGTTTATATTTCATATAAATTAGAAGCAAGAAAAAGATACACTATAAATACTATCAATTTTTAGTTTTCCAATATAGTCTAATATTTCGGCTTATAAAATAAAGAATTAATTAATATTTAATACAATATAAAAAAATGAAATTAACGAGATTGGTTGCAATCTTGTCAAGGTTAATAGCAAATAGTCGCCTTTGTATGCAACACTGACGAGTTTGTTTGCGCAACGTTGCAGTTGATTGCAACACCGACGAGGTCGATGGCACTTGCGTCGAAATTGGTCGCAACTATGTCGAGCATGTTTGCAAACGGTCGAGATCGATTGCGGTACGTAGACTTTTAATGCAAAACTGTCGTAAATAGTTTCAACTCCGACGAGTATGAAATGGCGAACCCTATATTAATCAAAACTGTTACCATGTTTTATTTTTAAAAATCAAAGAGAAAAAACTATTAAGTAATACAATGGGTCTCGGAAACGACATTTTATACAATATATAGTCATAAGTACCATGGATATTGGTTTGCAAAATATTATTGAAGTTATATATTAGATTTTTTGTTTTATAGAACACGTGGCAAACAAAACTATGCATCAAAAAATATTATTTAATTTCCCTATAATTTTGAATGCGTAAAATCAAGCTTTGAGACATGCGGAGACAATTTAAAAGACATAAGAATTTTATAAGAAACCCAATCTCATACATTTCTATATTTATTATTAAACATGGTGACTAATTTAGATGTCTGCCAGAAAGCACAGAAATAATAAGTTGCTCAACGGTATCTGTAAAATACTCTTCTTTACATATTGCGCTTACTGCATTCAATGGGAATCATTACCGCATTAAGGGGCTATATATTTTCAGATCAAAAAAAAAACTGCCACATATTTAACTCCGGCAATTATCGTTTACCATGTGATTACACCGGTAAAACGTGGTAGATACGGCTAAATGTAAAGAAAGCCATGACCCTCATTATACCGACATCTAATTTGCATTTGTGATAAAGAAGTAAACCGAAGCTATCCAATATTAAGCACTAGTGCCTTGTCTAATTATCTCGACACGTTTGACTACACTTTTATCCTCTCTATACCCTTTGAAATAACATTTGTATACTTTTTTATAAGCAACACATTGATAATTGAGAGCTTAAATGGCTTATTGAAAAAAATAAGATTTTAAGAAATATAATGATTGGATCACCAGCAGATAAAAAAAATGTCAAACGGGTCTTTATATTATCTGTGTAGCAAGTTTAAATATAATAATTACAATACTTCAACAAGTTCGGTTAACTTTTTTATATATTTTTGTTGCAGTAAAGATTATGCAACATTTCAAATATTTTTGTATTTGTTGTTTATACACGAAATTTTTTTTTAATATATTTATCGCATATCATGCTGTAGTGCAATGCATTGAATTACTGTTTTCTGCCTATCTTATTCCGCATATATCCTCCATATATACAAAATCTTTGCTAAAAGCCACAAATATTTTATTCAATAATGCCTCTTGGTTTTTCCTTGTAAAAACATCGTCCGGACGTATCAAAAGTCTATGCTTATGAAATTCGGAAAAAAGCATATTATTTTTATTTATAATAAGCAGTGTCATCCGCTTGTATCTTTGATTGGTTATTTTCTTTTATATTTATTTAATAAAATGCAATTGTGATGCCTAATTGCTAACCTTATGACCTCATGACATTTTCTTATAATCATTTCCTGCTGTATTAATTTTACTTACCTTCTCCTGTATTTTTGACAATCACTGTGTAATTACGAATATCTTTTAGCTGTGCATGCTATACATGAATAAGCATGAAAGTATTCTCAAGAGAATATGTACATTTTTCCGGTAATTGATCGAGAATATTCGGTGATTATTTGCTTGTTCGACCACATTTATGGGGGGGGGTGTATTAATTAAAAAAAAAGAAGAGTTATAATAATGGAATCCTCCAGTAGCAACGAAAATCTAGATTTGTTACAGGAATTGTAATTGTAAATCAAAACATTTATTTGATAAAATAAAATTATCTGATGCAGAGTTCGATCAATGGTTTAGGGAACTGGGATTAGGCCAACGATACAGATTTGCACTTGTGGATCTGAGATGGTTATAAAAAATGATAGGAAAAAAAGATAACCAACATACAGATGTAATGTAAGGTTCTGCAGAAGAACATACGGGTATTATACTAACACATTTTTTATTAACTCTCATTTATCAATAAAAAAGATATGTCAAAAATCAATCTTTTGGTGTCTTCAGACACACACTCAAAATGAGATTCAGTTAAAAATTAGTGAAAAAACAACAATTTCCACTAAATCCATGATGGATTGGAAGAGTTTCTTTTGCGACATCGCACTGGATTATTCCATAGAGAATCCTATTGTAGTTGGTGGGGTGACGCATGTCGTTGAAAGCGACAAAACCTGTATTACAAAGCGGCAAGACCAACAGTAACAAATTGTAAGTCTGTAGCAATGGTTGTTAAGGGTCGATAGAATAACAGGCCAATCTTATATAGAGCCTGTAAAAAAAATTACAAGGACCCACTGTGGCCTTATTTCACAGTATATAAAGCCAAAACGCATTTTTTATTCAGATTGTTGGGCCGCGTATACGGGAAAAACAGAATTTCCGGATTACTTCTGGCACTATACAGTAAAAAATTCGGAAAACTGCAATGACCCCATAACCGATGTGCGCACACAAGCAATTGAGGGTGGATGGATGCTGTAGAAATAGAGTTAATAGAAAGAACATGGGACTTGACGTATGATATCGGCGGCTTGTATTTCTCAGCATCTTGGAGAAAGAGGTTTAAAGGTAAAGTTGTTATGTTTTATCTTTGGAGTCAATAAGACACTTATATCCATCTAATGATATAATAGTCATTCATTAGACCCTTTTTTTTCTTTTACTTATATACCCCTCTTAAATGTGGTTGCACATGTAAATAAGAACCGAATACTCTTTACTTGATTTTGGACATTAACATTCAAAAATTTTAGGGTTGTTCTTATCAAGACTTTTTCTTATTAACCCTTTTACTGTTTCGGTTTAAAAATAAGGGGTATCATGAAAATAGAGAATAATTTTGGGATTTCTTGCTATTTTTCTTACCCATAATCACAAATAAAAATATGTATTTTAAAAAATACATTTTAATAAAATTAAGTCAATGTTGCAGTAATTAGTGAATATGATGTATTAGAAAGGATATGGACGTATATTATTTTATTCTTATTCTATATCATTACTATCATTTATTACAAATCTACTACAGTAATAGATGTGCAAAGCAACACATCGTAAAGTAATACAATAAGAAACAAAATAGATCATCAATTTAGTTTTTATGATACTAATTAACTTATCAGTTACATTTGATATTAGATTTATTTTCTTATTTCATATAAATAATTACGTATATATATCTTATTATCAAAGTCTAACGGTATAATGTAAAATAAATTGTCTGTGCTGTTATGAACACCATCTATTAGACCAAGTACTACATCCTTGTGTCCATCTTAAGTTCGGACAAATTTTTATAACTATAACAGGAATAAACATAAGAAAAATAAAAATGGTAGACTTTTGGATTCAATATATTCACGTTTTTTACAGTTTAGTTTACTATTATAGACGGTGATTTTTTAAAGAGTATTATATCTACACAACAAGTGCATTAGATCAATTCCATTTTTTTGGTATACATGACCAACTAAGTTATTGAATTGTGTTTGGTTTACTAAAGGCCTAAGAATTTATATATCCTTCATTAGTTGTGTTGTAACGCAATATCTCTTTTTTGTTCGGGCTTATTTGTATCGTTGGTTTCCAAAGAAAAATATTTTACTTGCTTTTTTTTGTTTTCCCGAAAGTAACATATTTATTCGAACCTCGATTTTTTGTTCGTCCTGACGAAACCATATTTTTTAAACCCTTTTTTTTGTTAGTTCTGTTAAGAATCATATTTTTTTGACCATCCTTTTTAATGGTTCTTTAAAGAACCTTTATTTTCTGACCCTCCTTCTATGTTGGTTCTTTGAGGAACCATATTTTTTTGTCCTTTCTTTGCCTGTTGGTTCTTTAAAGAAGCATATTTTTTTGACCACCCCTTTTTTTTGTTGGTTCTCGAAAGAACCATATTTTCTTTGACCCCTTTTTTTTGTTGGTTCTTTAAAATACCATATTTTTGTGACCCCCCTTTTTTGTTGGTTCTTTAAGCCTTTCACACTTCATGACACCAGTTGGTGTCATAATAAAATGATTCTATATAAAATGACACCATATGGTGTCATGAAAGAATGATTCTAAATTGATCATGACACCATACGGTGTCATGGCTTCCGACCATAAACAACGGTAAATTACAAAAGACAAACATAAGAAAGGTATTGATAGACCATAGTATAGCATTATGAACGTCATTTGATACAATTATTTTTTAAGTAAGAGACTATCTTCTATAACCTGTCAAATAAATCCATATATAAAGTAAATAAACCGATGTAAGAAATGACAAA
>JAQFYM010005397.1:0-13382 GCA_034694785.1 Agrenia bidenticulata
CTATGACGTTCACTAGAGACTAAATTTTTTATTTACTCCACTATTGATTGAGCTATGGAATATGAGAGGAGTACGTATACTCATCTCGAAACCCTAATTGCTTTCATTCTCATTAACATAATCGGTTTAGATTTTTCATAGCAGGCTATTATACAAACAGTCAAAAAAAACTTTCCTGTACCTTGTAACTATTTACAGACTCTTAATTTAGTCCTCTCACAACTTATGTATGACACATTGAATGCATATTCCGTGATAAATTCATAACTGCATTTTCAATATAGAATACTCAGATTTTAATTTTCAGAAGGCACTAAATATTATACCCTTACTTCCTGTAGGTAGTGCGCCTTGGTTTGGTTAATACTATTGCAAACCAGGTGATTATCCAATCAACTGAAAATAGACACTTAAATTCAAACACTGTTCTATTATTTAAGTATGTCAATGGTGTAGATGGGAATATACTCGAAGATGGAACTGGAGAGGGGGCTCACTTTTATAAGGTTTTATTTTAGTGCAAACATCTCCAATTCTCAGTTAGTGTTTAAGCCATACTGCATGAAACGGTATCTTGCCGATTCGTAAACATGATTGACTTTTCGTTTGTGTGTCAACTACCTAATTTAACAACTGTACCACTGCACCCCGAACCCTTCCATCATAGAGAACCATACAGAACCGTAAAAAAAAGATAAAAATTAATGCATACTCATTGTGAATTCGGTTCTGCGTATTCGTGAACCCAAGAAAGTGCCTGTTCGTACTGTAGCTTATCAGTTAGAGTTAAAAAAAATCCTCATGCCTTCGTACTTGCGTCAGCCTTTTCGTTCGTATTACTAGTAAACAATTTGGGAGAGCAAAGGCTAAAGCGGAGAAGACAGATCATTAAGCAGGGAATGTATAATAGTATATGACATAATTCCCCTATCATAATTTATTGAAGTGCTTCTATTTCATATGCTTACACGAATGACAAATGTAATGTGGCCACTAATCGTGATTTGTTTATTGATTTGTATTGTTCAGCCTTTATTTGTCATTGATGGTGAGTTACTTCCCACGAGAGTCAGATCACGAAGACTACGCCTGTGTCCGCCTTCCAGCTCATATAGGAGATGAGGAAGGAGCTCCTTGGCTTCCTGATAGAAAAATCCGTATATTTAGCAACCCGGCTGAGCATCCTGATCACCCTGGGTGTATCGGAAGTCCTGGCGACGACGACGAAGAGCTGGGAATGATGGAACAACTCAATCGAGATTTTGTCCAGATGAAGGGAGACGTGGATAAGGAGAGGCTCATCGATGGACGGAAACGGAAGAGCTTTTCCAGTCTTAGTGATACAGAGCGGCATATAGCCATCGAGATTGAAGCTAAAGAAAGGTGAGCTTCAACATAGTTCTATGGCTTCAACTGAAACATTAATTATAATGCGAATTGAGGCATTTTTACCGAGAGTTTCTGTTGGAAAAGTTCAGTTATCCTACAGCTCGATTGTTTGATTGAGTTTATAGAATTTTTAAAAGTTGATACATCTAAAAAAACTAAAAACAAATCGTAGATTCTGTATGAAACATTAATTCGTTCGGAGCTTCTCCAAAAACGAACAAAGTTCTCTTGAAATTCACGAATCCATTCAAATCCAATAGTTGTATCTAATGCTAAATTATCATTCTGTTATTGCCTTTCAGACAAGAACGAATTCTCCGCAGAGCCCGAACAGAGGACTTATCATCAATACAGAAGACAGGTTGCCTGTACCGAAGTGGCCAAGATCGACTAGGTCGTCAAGTGATAGTAATCGTTGGGAAATGGTTCCGACCCGAGTCTATAGACTTGGACAAGGCATTCCTCTACTTAGTAAAACTCCTAGATGACATCGACGGTCCTTACTGTGTAGTTTACTTCCATGCTACCACTGGTCCTGAAAATCGACCCAGTTTGAAATGGATGAGAGCCGTCTACGACAACATGGAGTATCGGTTCAAGAAAAATCTCAAGGCTCTGTACATTGTGCATCCAACCATGTGGACAAAGGTATACAATACATTCTACGCTGATCTCACCTACTTTTAGCCCCAAAATCCCCAATAGTCATGTCCCAAGAGAATATTTGAACGTTGGTATTCCCATCGTTGCATAAATAAGATGTGTCTCAACTCGATAATCAATCTCCTTAAGTGATTGAACAAGCACCGTTATTTTATTTTTATGAGAGCCCTTGCTCTTCTCTTCGTGTCAAAATTGCCAGGAGCTTGGGCAAGCAGGTGTGTGTTATAAAGTGTCTGTGCCGGGTTGCATGTCGATAATCCATTAGGGAATCATTCTGTCCGACAAATACCTGTTTATTTGTTATGCTGGAAAAGGACTTTAGCCAGCCGAGTAACCTACAAGAGCAAAAGCCGATGGATGAATTATTTCTGTAGATTCCGTTGTTTGATCGGCTTATACAATTTTATTCATGTGGGGAGGATTTCCCTCACCCTGACACAGTTTGGGCGACAAGTGCCTAAATTTTTGTTTAGAAAGTGTGTCCAAATCTTTTTTTTTTATTAAGTCTTAGTTCTTAAAGATATTTTCTGAATGCATTCCAGGTTCTCTGCTGGTGGTTCACAACATTCATGGCTCCAGCAATTAAGGAAAAGCTTCTTAATGTTCCAGGTCTATCTGAATTATACGCAGCCATCGAACCGTTTCAGATTCGAATTCCAGCGTTCATCACCGAAACTGATATCAGCCTAAATGGCTTTGGAGCTGTTGCCTACTCGCACACCCACTCGGGGGCGAGTACTCCTGTCAAATAACATTATATTTGTCCCTTTCCGAGCCCCACTTGCATAATATTATTGTTCCGCGAGTACGTAACTAAACTAAGGTTGTTGCCCTTCATAGTCATGTCGAATGCAGTCTCCTGGCGAGAACTAACTATTCTTTGATGTCAGTTGACTGTTAGCTATTATAATGGAAGTTATCCAAAAAGGTGATGGTGTTGGGTAAGTTGAATAGTCAAGCCGGGGTAGATTATAGAAAGAAGTTTAAACAGACTGGATTCATGGAATTATAAATCCCTTAACTTGCAATAGTAAATACACCTAACCATTGAATGTTTGTATGGTTTGAGTTATCTTTGTTTTGTGGATCTGTTAGTTGGAAAGGAACCTGAATTGAAAAAACCATTGGGATTTATGATAGCTTTAAAAGCCCGGTGGCGGTGGTTACTGGTGCTATGGGTAGATCTTAAGATGTAAATAATTACCTGAGTCAGTTCCTTGTTGTCCTTTATACATTGTCTTTAATGTACCAGGACCAACCGGAGTTTTTCAGCCTTAATGTTAAGTTTTCTTTCTAGTAAATATGAACTTTGACCTCATGTATGCATTCTTTAGGGAACTCATTGGGATTATCCTGAGTCTAAAATTTATAAGACTGTCTTGCTCTGACATATTGTATTAATGTGCTCTGCATTTATTATTTGTTATTTTTTGCATTTAGTATGTTTTTGTTGCGTACAATTACTGGCATGAAGTAGTTTTGGTTTAGTATGCATGTCCATCGAAATAAATATTGAACGTATCATTTCAAGCTATAGATTTTAATTCGTATTTTAAATGAGATTTTTTGGTAATGTGTAATATTTTTGTGCTAGATGAATTGAAATTGTCGTCATTCTTCCAAATGGTTTGATACATTAAACACCGGCAGCTGCCAACGATTAGGGGATTATAAATTAAGCCGATTCCAGATATTACGATGATCAATTGCCAAATTGTTTGAAGTTACCAATATTTAGAATATAATGTTAGAATTTAGAAAACTGAGCTGGAGATATTATCAAATGTCAATTTAATCTCAGCCCGTGTAGTAGTATTTGACAAGGCATTTTGATAAGACAATCAAAATCTACTCCTACCGATTGCCTGCAGAGAGTTAATAGTTCGTAGTGTTAACCAGTAAAAAGCATGAACCATATAGTTGATACAATTAGCTTGGCACTTAAGGTAAAATGTCTGTAAAATCGGGAAGCTTTATTTCGAATTGGGATTCCTGACCTTTAAGAAATCAAAACTATGGCATTGTGACGATTTTGACACGTGTCCACAGCTGGGAGAGGAGCTATATCGCAAAAGGAATAATCAAAACACGCTGCAGAGTTCAAATAGCAATAAAAGGTCAATCAGTTCTAGGAACAATCAACAGGCTTAATAATGGAATGAAATCATTGAGGGAACCCGAGTGTATTCATTGAAAAAAATATCTATCTATGTAAAAATGACATTTTAATATGTAAACCTTAGTTATACAGAGAAAACGGGTAGCTCAAGCTCAGCTCCTGTGGTCTTTAAAAAAAATTACAGTTCAATTCAGCAAAGTAGAACTAGCCTTTGATCTCTGTTTTTGAAAGCGAACGTAACGAAAGATTGCGGCTTATACCTACCTACCCTCCTGTTCAATAACAGTTAGCAATGTAGAAGTACAGTACAACAGAGTTAAAAGCCATGTAGTTACCTAATGCGAAAAAAGTAGACAGATTGCGGGTGGCCGTAGACGGTAGACCCGGGTAGACCTTTCCTCTGAAATATAAACGGTTTATCAACATCTCATTATTACTTACCGATAAGTAGGGACAAAATAGACAGCGAAAAACGGACGGATGCGATGCAAATTATTTTTCAGCGTTTTATTAGCTTATCTTGCTGCTGTAGTGATAATGTGGGAAGTCGTTGAAAAAGTGATAAACCAATCCAGATTTAAAGTCTAAAACTATTCATGGACAAGTGATGAGTTCATGTTGCTACTTTAACTGATCTATGTAGTTAGTGTTGCGTAGACTACATATGTCGGTTTGTAGATAATTTTTAGAGATTGAAAATATTGAAATAAAATTTTAAAAGGAAATGTTGAGCATGTAAAATAATATAATAAAAACTAATAAAATATCCCGAGATGCTATCGTTGGCTCTTGATATGCTGCTGGTTGTAGGATATAGCTGTTCTGTATTTACAAAGTATTACATCTTATACTAACCACTTCTGTTGATTGTGGATAGAGATTTAAAATGGTCGAAATTGATATAAAAATGTGTTATAAAATGTGCAATGAACTTTAATGGAAGAGTAAAACGGTAATAGAGATAAAACCCAATTTCTCTGCTTGAAGAATTATTTAAAAAAAATTCCCGATCCGGATTTTCAACCTAAGAATTTTATTCTAAATAATCTCATTTTATAATATTTTTATTTATCGGTATGTAAGCATATCTAACTTTTTATTCGAACTTGCAATCCAAGCCGATCCAACCATCAAAATAATTTTCATGGTAAAGGGAACGGTGTACAATGCGTGCTTGGCAGTAACTCTAGTTACCAACAATTGCGGTATTTAAACACAACATGGTATTGGTAAGTGGTAACCCAAGATTCCTTGACAAGATACTAAAGTTGTCAAGGAATCTATGGAATTTTATTATAAGAATTCAATAAAACAAAAATCTTGTGGTAACCATGCAATTCCAAGACCTTGCAACCATTCCGAAATGCCCGAAGGCAGGGTGGAGTGGACACTTGCGATCTAGTTCCATCACTATCTCTATGTACGTACATATAGGCTGTTGCAATCGTAAACCATGAAACTTTACAAGCTGCCAACCCGTGTGGCACACAAGCAGTTTAAATCCCACTTGCAAAATCCAACCTCAAATCTCAACTTTCATCATCCTTCCAGCACGTGAGTTTTATAGTAAGATAAATATCTAGGGCTCAGCTGGAAAACTTTTTCCATTCCATCAAACTATTATCTTCTTCATAGTCACCTGTGCAGAACAAAAAAAAAACGGCAAAGTACTTCCGACCACCATACCACTACCAGTCTTATCCTCTCTCTAAGGAACGTTAACAAAACAAGACAGGAGCTAGGACTTTCGAGAGACAGTATGAAACAGAATAGAGTCCATAAACATGGCCCAGTCTAAATTTAATTGTTGCTTCTTCACAACTATTTTGAAAGACTTGAAGAGTCCAAGCTTAAAGACCTGGAAACGGTTCCAGATATAATCCCTCTCTCCATCCAGGCTTAACATTCTCTCCACGCGTGAGAAACCGGTTTACATCTTATTTTGCAACATCATCCACCCTCTTCTGCACAAGGGACTTTTTTTTACAATTCAAGATTCGGCACTTGAGCATATTTTTACCTTATCTGTCTAAGCAACAACTTGTTTGGAGAAATTAATACTACCAAAGTAAGTCATACCGCCATCTAAAACGACTAGGATACAAAACACAGAATACAATAACTATAAGGATTGTAAATATTATTCTGTAGCAACTAACAAGGGGCAAGCCTGGGTAATTAGCGAGTAACCTTGAGTCTTTTAATTTATAAGAGGGATTTTATATGATTACTAGAGTTTGGTTGGGTTCTATTATTTGGTGGGCTATTTTTTATTGGCTCCAGAGATTAAGACTAAGAGAGCAGAAGGTACCGATTGTCCGGATGGAGGCTGCTGCATTGTTGAGAATTCCCTTCTCGTTCAAAGGTATTGGAGGCAGGTGTGTATTTCTCATCTGTCAGTTTTGACAGGATTGCCGAGTGCAATTCGAGTAATTTGCATCCATTACTATTCAAATCATTTCCTATTTACATTCCAGTTTTGAGGGAATTTCGCTGATCTTGTTTTGTATTTTTACAATTAATTGGGCGTATCCCTACACACATTGTCTTCCCTTCATCTTGCTTGTGAAGAAAAAACTTTATTATGGGACATATCATCGTTATGTTATGGTGCTGTAATGCATTATGCTTGAGAGAGGAAAAAAATTCCAGTAAGTGTTTCCATCACTCTTGTCTGCATCTGCATCCATTGTGTTATGATTTTTTAAATCCGTGTAAATGATTTTCCTTTTGTTTTTGCAAGAGTTCAGGTAGGTAAAAACTCATGGGTGCAGCTGGATATAATAGAGCGGACTGCCCCAGTTAATCCGGATCTGCTATTATTACTTTAATCGTTTTTTATGATGACTGGTCATGCAAGGTTTAAGTTTTGAATGTATTAGCTGCTGAAGCTTTAGTTTCAATGGGCCAATTGCTTAACAGCTTTGGCATAGATGATTACTATGGCACTAAGCTGCAAAGCCCCCACCCCCAACACTCTCATTGCATTGTATCTAAGTGACGGTCACAAAGGTATGCTTTTAAAATTACATTAAGAAGGTTACGATAATTTTTGGTTTCTGATTGTGCCTGTAGAATGCTATAACATCCACTCCCTTGCTACTCATCTATTATTTCGAAGTTCGGGAAATTATATTTAGAAAACTAAAGTTTAAATTGCAATCTGTGTATCACGCCTTGTCATTTGAGCCATTTATCAGCAGATGAAGTCAATAGGCCTTTAAGCATTCACAATTTCGTCCTTGTCATGACCAGAATGCCATGGCAGTTCTCTAATCGTAATTAACAATTTACCTCCATTCATTCAACTCATTAAACTTCAAGCAGTATTTTAAGTCTATAAAATGCATCATCTACTAATCATGTCTAACTTTCGTTTTAATCGTTTAAAAAAAATATTGATTTACTCGATCGACAAAATCTACACCAGAGACAGAAAAGTCAAAGTACATTTTTCTTAACATAACTATCCAGTATGTTGCATCACTCACCCTGCGTATTCATAAAAATGCATGTCAAATAAAACCTAACTGGTTAATCGTAAAAAAAAACTTGCAATCAAGCCCACGTAGCAACACCCCACAAAGCTCCATGGTACAAAACCCAAGGTGAAACTGTACCTTTAAGAAATTGCAAGTTGCAATCTACGCTGCAAAAATCAGGAATTTGTGGTTAATTTCCTTTGAGCTCCAACTATATGTGGAAAACTACTAAACTCACAACATTTCTTCATATACATAGATGCAGAAAAGCCCAGCCCATAATTTTTTCCAAGATCAAGGCATAAATAATGACACCGTGCAAACTGGATATCATCCATGATAACACAGGTTCAATAAATATTTTTTTAAACGATCGGCTCCGTGTACACGCCTAAGCGTCCTAGTACCGCATGATGCAATAAACTACAAAAATCCACATCCGTTTCACTGCCATTTTGAAACCTAAAATGTCCTGCCTCAAAAGACGTTCGGAAGCAAGAATAATATATTGACGACAAGTCTTATAGAGGCAAATAAAATTGATAAAATTTATTGAAAGATTTAATCGGAATAAAACGATTAGATTCCCCATGTTTCAAAGTGCATCGGGGGGATAGGGATGACGGGGATGAACTAGCTGGAAAGAGGCTATGGATCTCATCATTTGAGGATTTATGTGAGATGATGATCCCAATAGACCTCCACGTGATCCATCCGTGTCAATTTACTTTCCCCGGGTGACACAACCGCTCCTAATCGAATTCTTGTAACCTTTCGAGTCAACTTCTTGAGAAAAAACACGGTGACATCCCCAAAGTTCGTAATGATACCAATTTAGTGCATAAAATGATTTAGCACTCTTTGATACGGGGATATCTCACACTCTCGGCCTCTTTTTGTGTGTCACGGTTATTGGGGACTTCCAATGACATGGATGATATGTTTAGATATTTTTTCTTCGTGTACGAGGAATACAGATTTTTAGTGTGGACCATAGTTGAGTTTTTGGTGGGACCCAGGGGGACAGAAAGTCTAATGTAAGAGTGAACAAGAGATGATTCCGAATACCACCTACTGACTCTCAAGTATTATCGATTTCGATTTCCTTCCACTTGTCCCACTTCGTGACTTGGCAGCTTCACCTTATTAATCTCAGTGGTAGCTTATTGCGACTTGAATTTCGAGTGTTTTGTTGTGGACTCTAAGTGAGGTTCATGGTACTGACAGGAAGTAGAGGAATATCAAGTTTAATAAGTTTTATTTTTGACGACAGAAACTTTAGGAGCTTATTGTGTTTATTTCAATTTATACTTTAACCTTATAAACAAAATCTTTTTAGCTCTCATGCCAAAAAAATTTCCTAAAGATTCAAATACTTATCACATCATACTGCCACAACTAGATTATTTCTTGTTGCTCCAAATTTTCATTAATCAAAAAATCAAATGTTTTCCCTAAATCAAAAAATTCTAAATTCCCCACATGAAAAAATTAAAACAAATTCAATTTCAAGTATTTGCTCGATTTTCCCTATCTAAATCCATACTCTCAAAAACTCAATGCAACAAAGATTTACTCTAACTGAAAATACAAATTTCAATACTATCTTTAGTTTTCCACAAAAAAGTGATCAAACTGTAGACATAGATAAGAGAAGAGAATGTCTAAAACTTTTAGTACTTTTACTTTCAAGTCCCAAGAGTAGCTAGAGGATTCGGGAAGCTAGAGTCTAGTCTTTAATTAACAAGTCAGAATAATATACTTGATCATCCTCACAGCAGCAGTCTCTCTTAAGGATTTTATCTATCACCAGATATGTCTTTATATCTCTTAGCATATACATACAATACTCTTACTAAGGAATACTTAGTGCCATATTAGATGATTAATTAAGTCCTCCAAAGCTCTTAGGATTTAAGAGTCAACATATCCATCATGATCTGAGCATTTTAAGATTCAAAGATGAAGCCTCCTACGTCTGGGTAACGAATGGGGTGATGCTCAGATGGAATACGCTTTGATTTTATTTATTTTTAAACATATTACACACAATAACTCTCTTCTGAAAAAGAAGCTATGACTTTCTCTACTGAATGAGGAACTTGTTTTGTAAATTTCAATCTTGTTTCTGAGTTTTGAACTACAGTTAATTAAAATCTGCAAAAGCTTAAGGATCTCCAACGGTGCTGAAAGTGTAAAAACAAGTTAAATGCTTCTTGGTAAACTTCCATTCTTGCTCTATTCACTCCGAGGGGAGAGTTTAGAAGACTGGAGTCGATTCCGAGAATTTCGGCTGGGACAACTGGCTAGAAGGGAACAACAACAAGTTGGTACGATGGGATAAAACAATTACGCTTCTACGATTTAGTCAAAAAGGAAAAGTTCACTTTTTGAGGCACTGTGGGATCAGGTTTCTCACAATTGAGAATCTGTAAATCCGAACGTCAAAAACAACCGGGTCGTGTAGTACAAGTAGAAAAACGTGGGAGTTTGTGTGTATTTGGACTTTTATTTGTAAAACTTTTAATTAACCCAATTCCAACTCCGTCACGTTGTGCTCCTACGTGTGTGGGCTGAGCTCCCGGTGCGGCTCCCGGTGTTGGAAATGGAATTGCAGAGAAGTTCTTTCAAGTTTGCATAGCCTAATTGAAAATATCAATCTGTAATCAAATTTACAAACTTTAAGTTTTCCTTTGGCCCAATATGGAAATTCATTGGAATGCCTGGAAATATTTTAAATGCTTTTAGAGCTTATATTACGTTAGGGGTAAAGGTTAGGTGAGCAAAAAGTTTCGGTTACTATTAAAAGTCATGCAAATCTTCTGATTGAGTTTTCACTGGTAAACCCGTCTGTGCTTGGAAACTCATTTTATAATGGTTCTGCGTACTTAGAGAGCAATTAGTTCTCCTTAAAAGTTTTTCCATATTTACAAAAGCTCGCCATTAAATATTTGGCCATTCCTTGATTGGCATTTCACCAAAGTTTGGCATTTACAATAATCAGCTGACATTAATGTCAACAATAGGACTTAAGGATACATAAAACTCACACTAAGAATGCATGCTGCTAGCAATAAGTTCCCTAAGAATTTTAACCTTGTCCTGAAATTTAAAACTTTACAAATCAGGTGACGCAGTTGCTTTCTTTTTCTCTGCCTCTACTATTGCTATCTAGATTAAGTTTGGAGTACAATGGACAAGGAGATAACAAAAAATCTGGGAATTATATTAAGAGAACAAAAGTACCATTCCCCCCGTCAACTTTCTCTGCAGGTAACTTTGAAGAAATCTCCAAGCATTCTCGAAATCCTTCAAATCCAGACTGAGCAAAACTCGTGGACAAAGCCTCCCTGAAGAGAAGAGAAAGGTATTAAATATATCCGGGCAATCATCTACCTAATAAGATTCCAAGTTCCTAGGCTTAAGAAAATTTGTTCCCATGAGAAATCTGGAAATACGCGGAAGCCGGAGCCCAAAGCCTTTCTCGCCAACGAGGTGATGTAAATTTAGTCTCTAATGCAATGGAAACACTAACCCAGAAGCCTAAAAGAGCTAGACATGGACGAATTATTAAGCACATATTTGCATAATGGAACACAAGAACTGGGTCACACATACTCTGGGGTCTCTAGGTGATGGTGCCAATGACGAGAGCACTGACACGGAACAAGTGGCCATGGGTGAAAACTCGTGTATTTTCGAGGACAATTTCATTACACTTTACAATAAAATCCAGCATCATCATCATCATCATCATCAACATCATCATCATCAAGTGGCATATGGTTCGAGAGGACTTGAGCAATAAATTCAACCTAGATGGAAACTAACGATTTTGTCTTAAAAACTCATAGGTTAAAGTTAAGGAAACTTCTCGAATAATATTTTCAAGTGACAGACTCAATATCAACTCGTTTTAGGGCCAGAACCGATTAAAATATGAGGGGACAGCTTGTCCGAGAATATTATGATGGGAAACTAAGTAAAGAGATTAATTATCCCCTTGATTCAGAATTATGAGAATCAGCGAAATTATTTTATCTAGTTTGTTCACCATGGCTCCCACTGCCCGCTGCTACTCGTGGTTTATCTTTTTTGTTAATGACCTTGGCATTAGTATGATTGAAACGGCTTCTGCAAGCCCATGTCTGATTTTGAAAGGGAGGCCTAAAAACAACCCGGAAATCGTGATTGAGCTATTGAGTTAATATAGACCAGAGTCGAGTAGCGTGTGTAGAAACATATACGGGGAAAGTTGCACTAGTTCATCAGTCAACTTCAGATGTGGATCAATCATTAATAGTTGATAGCCTTATGAAAATACTGAGAGCAGATTCATCATAGTTCCCAAGCTGTTCAAGCTTGAACGTCCAACGGACAAGGAACTATATTTTTTACGGCATTGACCTCCATTAATACTGGATTTCATATTTATGTCCATGTGTATATTGTGCATTAATGTTTATTTCCCATTCAATTCAGAGAAAGTAGGACACGTATAGTATTTCAATTCAGATTCAGCTGCCCATAATATTTGTACATAAGCTGGTCGATTGTATGTTCCTTCGATTTTCCTCTTCCACGTGGAAAGGCTTAGATATTCACAAATGGATGGAAGTTGTAGACTACCCAGAGATCGTTTCATAGAGTATATTCGTAACATTTAGAATTTCATGGTGTCTATACCTTTTTTTATATTCTAGGTCTAGATAACCAATCATCATTCATTGGAAATATTTGGAATAGCGATGGCAGAAGCCCACACTAATTATCATGTTATTTCCGCTTAGTTACAAGTGACTTTTACTCCAGACTTGCAATCAGACGCAGACACTCAGAGATTCCTTCTACTCAGCCCAACACGAAGCTCTAGATAGGTCAAGTTCTTGGAAATACGCAGAGCCCTTCGTCTAGTATGAAAGATGAAGAAATTAATGATTCTCCTTGGAACAACTGTCTATTGTCTAGCAAGTTTCCCCCATTATCATCTCCCTTGCACAAAAGCAGACTTAGGGCAAATGTAAAAAAGAAAGGAATATAAAATGGTCACTCAATGGAGCTTAATGTAGCAAATAATTTACGGTTTTTTTCCGTCAGCCTGCTAATTGCTTGGCTATCTTGAGGATTAGTTCTGATAGAACTGTTTCTTCTCTCCAGGAAATCAAGTAGAAAGAAAGGCTTAGAAAATAGGAGAGTTTTGTTGTAACTACCCGTTCCATATGGACATGATAATCATCTGTCGCTGTCTACTGGTGGACATACATATGGACCCTTGGGAATCATACTTTGTGAGTATACACTGGAGATTGTGTAGCTGAGTAAACTATTTCGACAGAGGCCTATAATATACTATACTGAGAATTACTAAGGAGCTATAAACTGTCAAGCTTTGGTAATACTCTTTGCTAAGAACTTGAGATTTTTATTTATCACTTGCTCATAAGCTTTCCTTTTATAGAACCTTGGATAGGAGGGGTCGTAGTGTGTCCAAACAGAAACTGAAAGAAAATCCTTTTATCGGAATCAGGGTTGGCATCTTTTAAAAAAAATGAATATTTTTCATGAAAAATGAAATATTTGAAAAATTTGAAAAATTTGAAAGATTTGAAAGATTGGAAAAATTTGAAAAATTCAACATAATACAAGTTTACCTTTCAAGGGCCTTGAAAAAATTGAAATATTTGAAAATTGAAAGATGAAAAGGGAAAATTTTGAATAAAGGAATCTCC
>JAQFYM010005398.1:0-13380 GCA_034694785.1 Agrenia bidenticulata
GTGAAGAAAATTTAAAAAGGCTATATAGTAACAACTTTGCCTTTAAATACAATATATTATGTTTTTTAAGATTATTTCGATTTTGTAGCCCGCAAAATTTGGTACCAAATTTTGCATCTTCTTTTATTTGGTACCAAAATTGGTATTTTTTGAACTCCTAAAAAATACATAATAAAAAACAGAAAGAGCAAAAATTTAAATGGCCGAGACGATTTCAGCCAATATACAGGTAAGCGGTATCGTTTCAGACGAGATTTTACGCCTAACAAATGCTGATTTAGATGTAATTTTAAAAATTGATATGAGAATCTTTTATGCTGAACCTCTAACACCCGCCATGCACAAGTTAACGGCAAATGAATCGATTTTTGTACACACTTTCAAGCCCGCATATTAAAAATCCCATTCAATTGCAAGCAAATAGTAAGATCGCACTGAAATTCGCATAGAAAAAGGGGCAGAAGTTATCAAAGAGCATACAAATACAATTTATACAGTTGGTGGCGATTTTGCTAATTTAGAAAGTTTAGGCCGATATTTAGACAAAATTGATCATATAAAAAGAATTAAGTAGTGAATTGATAGAGCATGAATTAGGTACAGAAGAATAAATGATAGTCATACAAATGATTTAAATGATGATTGCCCTGATGTCGCCGAAACCGCCATTGAAAAGAAAATGACATCTAAACCAGGTGTTTATCATACAGAGCTGTGCCGCATTTGTGATTCAATCCTAGATTCTAACACTTTAAAAATTATAAAAATAGTGAATGTCAATAAAAGGATCGATTTTTCAGACACTGTCCTCTTACATCTGTGGTAGTAGAAAGGACATTTAGTGACTATCGTGTTATTTTCACACATCTTAGAAAAAGCTGCTCATCTGAAACCATGAAGTATTATTTATTCCTTTATTGCAACTATAAATAAAAATAAGATCAAGATATCTATTATTTTTTGAATTTATTTAAATTATTTTTGGTATTCCTTCTACCAAAAAATCGGACCCCTACCCCAGAGCCACAAATCATAAAATTTTATCCCTGTTGAAATCATTGTAATAAAGGAGAAATATAAAGGGTAATAAATGAAATTGTTAAGAGAACTTTATTAAAAAACATGCTATGTTCTATTTGTATTACATGCAATATTTTCTTTCCTTAAAAATTACAACCAATAAAATATGCATATGTCTAGATAAAAGAATGAAAGAAGAGCAGTCTACTGGGTACAAGCATATCTTAATAAGGATATCCCTAAGGTAAAATACAACAAAGAGCATGAAAATTTGTATTTTATACGTATTTTATACGTATTATTATTATATTAATTTCATACTTTTACACTTCTATTTCTATTGCGAATCTATAGTTAGAACAAATTTGTACCTCGAAAATACAATAATAATTATAAAGATATCGACAATAAATTGATACATCCAATAATGGCCTATTATAACATTTTTACGCCAAAATCATTTGGGAATTCATAAGAAGAAATCATGATTTCCAGTTTATGTAATGTTTTTTTAATATATACACATTTGTTAAAATAATCAAGCATGTCCTTCACGTGAACTCTTTATTAAGTATTGAATAGCGTTTATCGTCACAAATGTAATGTACTATATGATATCGGGTTTCCTTCTCTTCTCTTTTTAAGGGGGATTAATACTAATTAGAAAATATTAACAAAGCAAAAATATAAAATTCAAGCAATAGTCTTTAAGGGTTAAGAAATACAAAGTAAAATAACTATGGCAATAATTTTTTTACAATTTTTAGGTACAAATATTCCACGTATATTTTTTATTATGCGCTAGAGAGGCCCATGAAGCGATTATGAAAATTTTAAACGTATTAATATTGACCTTTATCTACATTAGAAATTATCATATAAGGGGTAATGCACATGAAACGTAAAAATTTAATGTTGTTCCTAATGGCCATGCATTGTTCGGTTTATAAGTTGTAAATATCCATAAATATAAAGCTCATGCTGTTTATGCATTTATTACTTGTAAAATACAAATTTAATTTGCGAATTATTGGATTAGTTCTTTTCTAAGCGGTATAACAAGCGTAGCTTGTATGTTCCTATAGTGTTACTTATACTTTATGCTGCATTTATATAATGCTTAGTACTATGCAATCATTTTAAAACTATGTATAATATGTATAAAAAGTATTTACAACTAACTACAACAGGGTATAGTAATTGTGCTACATTGTAGCAATTTTTTTTGTAGCCAATATATTTATTATGGGGCCTTTGCATGAAAAATCGAAAAAGTACTATGATACGCGAAAATAAAAATCAATTTAACTTTTGAAAAATTAAGTGCACAATAGGCAAGGAGTCAAATCTATACAAGGTCCGCAAGTAAAAACAAAAAATTCGACAGAATACATTTTATTATGCTGTATTAAGTCTTCTTCATCGTTCTGTGCGCATTTTCTTTCAAAAAATGTTTTTGACTCTTTAATGATAATAAATAAACTGTAACGCCACTGGAAGGACAACATAAAGAAAACAATCACAAATGCGGAGAATTTTTTTCCAAGAAAAATTTAATGTTTTTGAAATAAACTTTCATAATTATGTCTGGCAGAAACTTGAACCAGATAAAAATGAGTGGGAAATGATAGAAAGTATATGATTATAATATATGAAATAATTAAGTTGATAAGTAAAAAGGGTTTGCATAAAAATGTGGTAAAAATAGTTACGTGAATATAAACAATGCAACCTTAACCCATTATATAGATGATAAAGCTTACAAATCGATAAAACTACACTATCAGCATCCACAGTTAGGCGTACTTGCAAATATTTTCCCATAATATTTTACAACAACTACAGAAAAATAGGAAAAAACTGCAATAAATGCACTTGGAGTAGAACAAACGTACTTAAAACGTGTATACTTGCAGACTGATATGTTATGTCTGTGACTTAGATACAACAGGAATTCGTAAATAGTTTTTATTTTTAAAAGAATTTAGGTTGAACACAAAAGGAGTTTATATTAATGATATAATTGTCTAATTTATTAATTATAACAATTATTAAATCATGAAAATAATTTCTATATGTACGGATGGTGCCAAGGTCATGACTGGCTGTAAAAATGAATTGCCTGATTATCTGAAAAAATTTAAAATCACAAAAGTTAATTCACAATTGCATACCCCATTAGCAAGAATTAGCGTTATAAGTATGCAAGAATATTTTGAATCAGCATTTTTCTCTTTAAAAGAAATGATTAATTTTTTAAATCCAGTCCGCAGCGAAGTAGAATTTATAACGATAGTCTATAATATTATCTACTAGATAAATAAAGAGCTGCTAGTATAAACCCAGATTCGCTGGCTAAGTAAAGTATTTGAGCTAAAAAGACATTATAACAAATATAATTCATTGCGGGAATTTTTTGTATTAAACAAGAGATTTGATTTTGTTAATAATATTGATGATCTCGCAAGGAAACAATTTTTTTTTTTCGTACGGTTTTTTTTGCCCTGTGTAATGATTTAAATTTATCTGTACAGGGGAATGATAAAAATAAAAATAGTATTTAGAATCAAATTAAAAAATTCTATGATAAAGTTTCACTCGTATATAATTTTGCAGTACATATAAGAAATGTAAGCTTTTTAGTGTTTTTTTAGCAAGATTGTGGCCCGGAAATGAAATGCCAAGTAAGTGGGGTTTTTGAAATTTTATTAGACAATATTGAGTCAAGATTTATGCATGTATTGAATTCATATTTTAGTTAAATATTATCACCAGAGTATCTAGTAATCTAGAACTGAATGATTTTAACAGTGAATATAAATTTAAATTTTCTTTATAAAAGATACGATGAAGAGTCCTTACAATTATATGTTCAATTTGATATTGAATAATTTTGGATACAGCAGTAATTAAAGTACGGAAACATACACAGTGAGCGCTTAAGGGTCTAGTTTAATTTGTAACATCCTATAGATGTAAATCTACGTTTCTAACTATATACCTAGTCATGTCTGAAAATAGAAAACGCGTAAAAATACTTGAAGAAAAAATGAGATTAAGAAAATTTGATATAAGAAGCGATTATAATAATGAAAAACAACAATAAGATTTCAGCTAATCAACCTTTATTTCTTAGAGAAATTTTTTTCTTTTGCATATCATAAATTTTTACCCTGCAAGCCACTCTGTCTATTGATCCGTGTTGTTTCGTAGTTTTTTTCTTTTTATTTTTCTAGGCCTGTTTATGTGAAATCTCTACGTTTCTATTCATGCTTGTATCTGGCAAGTGTAACTTACTTATTTCTCTGCAATTTAAACCTAATACAACTTCTTGTTATGATATACACCAGCGATATAACATCTTTATTTTTTTCTGCCATCATGTCTCATTTATTTTTTCGGGCTTTTTTTTCTTTTGTTTTTAGAAGGGCTACAAAAAATAGAATTTTTGTTGATTTCTAAACTAACACATGATGTGATTATCATTCGGTATTACCCTTTTTTGGCCAACCCAAAACATTTCCGAGTCAAACAAATTTTTAGTATATAAAATAAATCCCCCTGCGACCTCTAAAATAAACCCTAAAATATTTTATAAAGCATTTTTTCTCTCAAAGGATATGAAAATCAAAGTAGAACTATATTATCTTACATACACCACTTTGCGTTTTTATTCATTTGTGATAAAGGAATGTAATTTCAGTTTACAAAAAGGAAAGAATTCAATTTTTTTCGGATTACGCTGTCATGGCTGCAAGAAAGACAAATCCGTACAAAGGAATACATTTTCTGTTACTAGAAGTATAACATCAATAAGCCAAAATTATCCATTAAATGCGGATTTAAATCATGAGCCATATTTTTTTATAATTAAACACATAATAAGATTATGAATATGTGAACTAGAAAAAGTGCCCAAGGTCGTACATTCGGCAACGTTTTTTGTAATAAGTATCTTGTTAGCCATAATAACTACAACAAATTAAAAGAAATGGGTGTAGAGTCAAAGTGGTTGCAGTTCTTTCATGGAGGATTAAGGAATAATACCCGCTAAAGACAACTTCTCGGTTTTTTAAATGTTTAGATCTCTAAAATATGAGAAACGAAAGAAGCGATATACAATAAAAAAATTGTAGGCCTAAAGTGTTCGATATGGTAAGCAGCAAACAAAAAAAATGTGAATATTAGTGATGGGTAGGGAAAACAGGGAAACGCTGTAAATTGCAAGCGATTCACACGTACGACAGGGTACGTTGAGTGTTGTGATAGGACGGCTGCGTCAGACGGCCTAGTAAAAATAAAGGATATAGCCACGAGATAGTATACCATTGCAATAATTATGTGCCCTATATCACTAATGCCTATGCGCAGCAAGGCTAGGGCACGTGGGGCCACTTCCAGGCTCATGAAAAAGACAAGAGGAACTACGCCGCAGCTCCTTGGTTTTCATCTCGATAAATAATGTCACAAAAGAGATAATGCTATAAATATTTTTGAATTATTTCTGCCCATATTACAAAAATATATTGCCTAAATACCATTTAATTGTTTTTTTTTATCGTGTTCATATTTTCACATCATGGAAAAGCTTTTCCCTTATGGTTTTTTTCCCTATAGGAATCTGACAAAAAAGTGGTCGATTCGGCCCTTTAGGAAAAATATAAAAGAAGATTTAAAGTTTTCTAGTATATGCTAAAACATAAAAATCTATTTTTAAAAATCTATGGGTCGACCCATAGGATAAAAAATCCCATGGGTATGAAAATTTCCTATAGAAATAAATAAACAGCGTTAGATCCAATTACTTATTGGCAATTGCAATACCTTTAGTTTTTACGAAAAATTAATCATATATATAAATCTAATGTGTAAATTATTGTTAGCGTTACTTTATTTTATGTCCTATTGGAAAAAAAAAATAAATCTTAAAATACACATATTTGCCATAAAAAAATCCTATAGGAAAAAAATGCGAATACGCCCTTAATTTTAACTTTTAAATTTGTAAATTATATATGTTTTTGTTTATTTTACAACACTATCTATTATATTAAGTGTTATTTTGTTTATATACTAACTTTTTAGGTGGCTCAGTGTCGTGGATGTCTGGTCGTCGCCAGATAAAATATCTACAGAAACAGATTTCTTTTATGACATAGATGAATTATTTATTTTTTATGTTTTTATAGTTGTTAAATGACATATGACTAGATCCCCAAAATTTGGTAGCAAATATAGGTAGCAAATATAAGCGTTTCAAAAAAATAAATTTTGCTAATAAATTTTTTTTAGCTATTAAATTTTTTAATTGACTTCTTAAAGTTCGTTAAAAAGCATGGGTAGCAAATATAGAATTATATTAACTAAGAGTTACTGAGAAATGCTAGTGGAATACAAAAGCTACTAATTAATGTATACAACGTTGTTCTGTACTAGATGGCGGCAATTTTTCTTTTTTTCGAGTTAATTGTTACACTTTCGAGTTAATTGTATTTTTTTATTACCCAAATTGCATCAAAAGTCAAAGTAGATTTCGGCAATATAATTGCTGCATAAAATTCGTTTACAAACAGCAAGAACAAAAATCAAAATACGCATAGTTTTTACTTTTTGCTGATAAAGCCATTCATGTATTTACGTTGTATTTAACTTACCTGTCATGCCATTTATTTATATTTGCTTTCAATTTTGGGGGCCCTACATATGACCCAATCAATCAAAGTAAGCAATCCTTTTTTATATGATATATTTTTAGTCATCACATTTGTTAAATTATATTTTCCTGAGTCTAAAGGTTTTATTTTTATTTTTTAATGTTTTTTATTTAACACATTCTATTCATTGTCTGTCAATACTTGCCATGCTCCATTAAAAAAATCTTTTGTTACTTTTCTTTCAACAGTAAATATTAGTTCCATTTTAGATTGACGCGTTAAACTGCGTACTGAAACATTATCATCAGTCGTAATATGTCCGATGTTATTTTTCTTTACGTTCTTGAATTTTAGTTTAAAATATGTCTGTGTGGTTTATAATTATTGCATATTTTTATCTCTTAGATCCAAAGAAAATAGCGTAAGGTGTTGTGTGTATCAAAGTTTGAAATTGGTTGTTATATTTATGTAAAGCAATGATGCGTTTTTCTTTATGATTTTTTCCTGTTTCCTTTTTGAAAATATTTATTTTAGATTGATGTTATCTTTCAATAATACCATTTGCTTCCGGATAGACTGTGCTTTAGAATGTTTGCTTAATTTTCATATGATCTAAAAAGTTTTTGTTGATTTCTTCTTGAATTCGAGGCCATTGTCACTTATAAGTTCCTCAGGAACTCCAAAATTAATTAATGTCTCTTCTAGGAATTTTTTCACATGCAATGCATTTTATGATTAAATAATCTTAGCAGTGCAAAATCTACTTAAAACGTCAGTTATAAAAAAAATGTATCGTTTACTAATCCAAAATCAATAGGGTCTAAAGTATCAATATAAATTCTCTGTTCTGTTTTCTTTGCTGTGATCTCATTTGAAAGTGGTTATTGTTGTTTTTTTATATTGAATTGTATACATGGGATACAAGTGGCTTAGTAGTTTGCAATATTCTTTTTATAAACCTTCAAGTAGAAATTTTTAAATATTAATTGCAAGCTATTTTTTTTACTCGTATGGCCACAGCATATATGGTTTTTTGCTATAATTGCAAGCCGATCACTTATTTTCGGTATAATTCGTTTTTCAGTATTTTGTAGTTGTAAATAAAACCCATTGCGAAAAATAGTTCATGGTTTTATAAAATATAATATCGTTGTTTAATTTCTTAACTTCTAAAATTTTAATCCCATATTGCTCAGCCAATTGATAAAATACTGCATCGTCAATGTCATACTGGTAAAATGGTTCTTTTAAGAAGTTAAATCTTGACAAAGCATTAGCTATAACATGCTCTTTTCCTTTTCGGTGTATTATTTTGGAATTATGTTTTTGGAACTATAAAAGCCATCTAGCAATGCGGTCATTATCTATTTCTCTATCTTGAATATATGAAAAAGCCTGATTGTCTGTTATGATAGTAAATTGTGCCCTTTGTAAACAGAAGTGAAATTTTTAAAGGGCATCTCGAATAGCCAAGCATTCTTTTTTTTTGATATTGGGATATAGCTTTTCAGCCCCTTTAAGCGTTCGTATTCCGCATTAAAGGTACATTTCTTTACCTGATTCATTTTTTCTGTGCCAATATATATGCTTTGCAGTGCATTGAAGCGTCAGTTAAAAGGAGAAATTACTTTTCGTAGGCGGGTGAAGAAAGTTTGCAACCATTAACTACTGCGGATTTACGTTTGTCACATTTCTCATGCGGATTATGTGTTTTGCGATAATCTGTACAGTGTAAAAGTTCTGTAAGTGGTAATGAAAGCATAGAGTATTTGGGGACTTATTTTTGGTAGTAATTTGCAAAGCCCAAGAAAAAACTTTGATGTTCCTCCATATTTTTCGGGAGGTTTCTTGTCCATGAAAGCCGCTACGTTCTCTTTAATTGGTTATAATACATTAAATGATATTGACTGCCTTAGCGCATTTATCTTGCTCTGTATTATTTCGTATTTTATACGGTTACTTTTCTAGTTACATTGGTTACTAATAAATATAATTGTCATAGAATTTTCATAAAACTCCTTTTTTGAATCTTCTCATATAATTATGTCATCAACATAACATACACAGATTTTAATTGTATATTTGGTCAATATTTTATCAAGGATACGTTGAAGTAAAAATAGAATATTTGATGGTTCTTTTTGCATCCTAGTTAACTCCAGCAAATGATTTCTGTATCGGAATAATGTTTTTTGACGTGAAGCTGAATTGATTTATATGTTATAGAATCCATCTTTTAGATCCAGTTTAGTAAAATAACACTGCTTGATACCATGGCTAATAAATGGGTTATTTTGGAAAACGAGTAAAGGTCTTGAACCGTGGCATTGTTAAGTCTTCTAAAATCAATTAGTATGCAAAAACTAGCTTCTTGTTGACACTAACCCCATACTGGATTTTTGTGCAAACTACTACTATATCAAAGAAACCCTATTTCTAACAGCCCCCTTAATTTTAGTTCTACATTTTCCTCGTCCTGTTATAACAAAAATACGCTTTCAATCTAATCTAATCTTAATTGGTATTGATATTGGAGCTTTCTTTGCTGCATGGTGCGGAGAAATCAATTTGATCATTAAATTCTAGTAATTTTTGTATGTTATTGCTAAGGTGTTCTAATACTATTGTATTTTCTGATAATTCTTATGTGCTGGCGTTTTTTATATTGCCTTTGTTTATCCAACAAGGTAATTTCATTCCATATTTTGTAAATATCAGATTCCCAGTATAAGCAGTCCTCACCTGTATCCTAAACCTTGTATATTTTTTACTAGGAAAAATCCTTTATGGTTTATACAAGATATATGTATCCTTGTTGTCTTACCTGAGCTCCAATGGACTTTGTGTATTTTAAACTATCAAACAAGATTATATCATTCAACTTTTTTTATTTTTTACAAACTAAAAAATGTAAATACCGAGTGCACCTGTATCTTAGTAGCAAAAAAGGTCCTCGGTATTACGTTTTCCGTTAATTTTGCACTCGTCATCATCTCTGCTTAAACGTGCTCGATCTTTATTGTCCCGCGCCACTTTATTTTCATTCTGCATATGATTTACTTTGTCCTTGGGTGCCAATATACGTGTCTCTGTATACTGCATTTTACTAGTAATTTTCTGTCTGGCATAAATGCGTGTTTTGTACATTCTTGTTATCATAAAATAAAATTTCACGCTTGTATAATTTTTATTTCGTTTGCATGTGGTTCGGTGAGATTTTCATATTTTTCTTGTATTCAATTTGTCGTGCTGTACAATTTCGGCATTTTTCAGGTAATTGGATCCATTTTTTGGTTTCTTCGTTAATACTAGAATATTTTTTCGCAATTGTTTTTACGGAATTAATGCAGTGCAAGACTTTCTAATTTTTTTCTTTCTTACATGCTTCTGCAAGCGGTATTATTCTGAAAATGTAAGTATGGGAATTTTTTGTTACTAATTGGCTCTTTGCTATTGTTATTTCAGACAAATGCTATTTGTGTTTTGATTTTGCTCATTGGGCGAGAGTATGAACGAAAGAGTGGTCAATTTATTGTCGTTCGTATAAGTAGATGATTCATACCAGCTTTGTGCTATTTTGTAAAATATGTTTTATAATAGTTGCTAATATCTCCCCATCCTGAAAGTCCATGTTTCTTAGAAAATTAGATTTTTGTACCATTTCCTTGCATTTATTGTGTTTACTCGATCAAAATTGAAAAATCTCGATATTTTATTCAGTAAGGTTATTTTAAGAACGTCGTTCTTTATAATTGAATATTTAAATGTTGTGTTGGTCATAGTTTCATTTTCCGTTAACTGCATTTTTGATGCAGAATCTTACACGATGGTTTGGCCCCCAAATGTTGTAGATGTCGTGGATTTCTGGTCGTCGCCAGATAAAATATCTGAAGAAACAGATTTCATTTTGACAACGATGAGTTATTTATTTTATATGTTTATTTTGTTTTTAAATGACATATGAATCAATTAATTAAAGTAATCATTCATGTCTTATATGTCAAATGTTTAGTCAGTACATTTAATAATATGACACTCAAAACCGTTTTAAGTGGCACATAGTGTAAAAACAGTTTCAAATCGTCCTTAAAGGCATTTTAATTTGGTTAATTCTTAATTTTTCTAACAAGTTTTTTGTAAAAGTTTTGATATGACAATTAGGGTTTTCAATCGAGCCAACTCGAAGCTCATTGACTCGGGCCTCTTTTTTTATGTCAACTCGCTCGGAACTTGCGTAAAAATCGAAACACGAAAACTCGCGAGTTACAATCTCGATTTTTTTTGTGCTGATATTTTCTTAAAAATAAATTTAACGTACAGCATTAACACAATATTTTTGGAAAAAATCATATCTAAAAAATTATTCAATCGACAGAAATTGGCAGTAAACGTACTATTAGAAAATTTTTAAAACATCTCGTCATATTTTTCTTTTATAGAAGGGCATCAAATGGCCAAACAATGCGTAAATGTCGTTAACTCAAAGTTAATGCGTTTTATTACAACAAAATAGTTTGTGGAACAGAATAATTAAATAGTAAATTGTTTTATTTTTTTTGTGACTGTAACCAGTGGTGGATTGCAGGGGTGCGAGAGGGTGGCGGAGCCCCCTTTCCAAGCAAAAGTTTTTTGACAATAGCACAGTACTGTAAGCAAAACTTTAAATTGCAATTTTTTGTCAATATCAACTATAGAATTGTAATGTTTTTAAAAAAAATCGTTGATTGTAGTACATTTAGTTACGATAAAACTTTTAACAAACTCTACATATAAAATTTAGGTAAAAAAACAAGACTAAAAAGATTTTTGTAGTTGCCTGTTGTTCATGTTGTAACTGGAATACAAAAAACTAAGGCAATGATTTTTTGTTGTTTAGTTTTAACGCCATAAAAATACATCAAACAATAAAAATTTTTGTAGTTGCATATATTATGCAAAATACGAGTTGAAATGACAACCATGTTTATTGTATTCTAACTCGATATTATCAGTCTGGTTTGTATGTCTTGCGGGTATGTTTGAACCTATCTCTAGAAAATAAAAATTACCTGTTTTGGGTAATATGGTCTTATCGCCAGAAGCTCTGTTGTTTTTACAAGGCAGCATTTAGATAGTGGTTGTGCATTACAATTGTATTCTTTTAAATACTTTTCCAAACGGAAAACACCAATCAACCTCATTTTCTTTTTTTAGAATTTCCCTTTTATCTTATCTACCAATAAGCCATCCGCTTCTGCGATAAAATACCGTGGCGATAAAGGGGGGGGGGAAAGGGGGTATTTACCTGGATACTTGCAGAAGCGCTGCGACCACGTGCCGCTACACTTGGGAAGGGAACATCATCTCTGAGGGTTTGACCTCAACAACGTGTTCCATTGTTTTATTATGTCTTTTACGACCCTGCAGTTAATGTGAAATAGTACTAGATAAAATTAAGTTTGCGCTTTAAACTTTTCTATTGCTTTTGTTTTTTAAATTGCAGAAAGAAAAATGTTATTAGGAATCCAAAATGAAGTTTTTTTAATACATCAAAAAAAAGACTTTCTGTACTTTCGCATGTGACAACAAAAAAAATTTGTCTGGTACTGTTGTTGCTGTATTTTATGTCAAATTTTTCTTCTTGACATGAGCGCTTTTACGGAAATTTTAACCATAAACTGCTTGCAGAAATTGAAATGTAATTACGGGTCATAAATCTGCATAGCGGATACACAGTGAGCCCGGTTATATATGTATACATGAAGTCCACATTAGAAAAGTACATATTAAAAAGGAAATAAACATGCCAGCAGAAATTTTATATTTTTCATATATATATATAAATAAAACATAAGCAAAAAATTTCATCACGTATCTACTAAGTTCTGCTATACATAGGTATGTTTATATAGTTTTTTACAAATCAATGCGAATTACATAGATCAATTTTTTAATAACGCAATTAAGTAATTTTGTTGCCTTAACTTTCAAATATACACAACAAAAGTGCATCAAGTAAACAGAAAACATAAGAACGTCTAAATATATTGCAATCAGTTACAAAGTAGATCTTTTCTGCAACTTGTTTTTTTCTTAGTTCATCTATACAGGGCAGCAACAAAACTCTTTTTCAACTAATGTCTAGCATTTAAAGTCTATATCGTATTGTGGACAAACAACTCTACAAGCTTTTGCAATTTTTATTATTGCAGTATAATCTTGATAGCAATATAGCGATTATCCTGGGCAAATGTGTTTTTTTTTTGATACCATATTTCACAAAAACCAACTATATAGGGGTTCAAAAATTACTGTTTCGTTAAAAAGCCAAGAATTTCAGATTTACAAGTGCTGATTACAATTTTTGTATGCTTGCGTAATTATGCAGTAATTCAATAATTTTGAACAAAATCTTGCTTAAATTATGAGAATATATTAGTACAAAATGTTAAAGTTTGCACTTTAATCATGTACTTTTTTAAGTCAAAACGCTTTGCTACAGCATATTATTTTTTGTAAAATAGAAAATTGAATACACCTAGAATTAGCAAGTTTTAGCTTAGATTTTAGTAAAGCTAATTTTTTGTGTACAACAGCAACATGATCATAAGTCATAATTACACGTAAAACTTTTGAGAAACAAAGAGTAACTGATGCAGACGACAAACTAAAAGGTTCCAAACTTTTTTACAACCTTAAATTTATTTAAAATACTGATATAGCATTG
>JAQFYM010005399.1:0-13376 GCA_034694785.1 Agrenia bidenticulata
TTTTTAAGACCAATTCATATTTGCCTGCTGTTCTAAATGAAAGGTCGGACATAAAAAAAAATACCTGTATATAAAAAACCGCTGTCATATGTAAAAGTAAAAGACGCAATTTTGCGTATCTGCACAGTTGATTTTATCTAAACAAAACAGTAGAAAAACTAGAATTTTTTTTTTCCAAAAAATACTGCTGTGTATGAAAGCAGTCAGAAAGTGCAACAGCAGCTTCTGCGTGCATATTTATCAAGGTTTTTTTAGAACCGAATGATGCTTCAGGTTTGTTAACTAAAACCTCACAAGCTCTGCTTTCAAACAAGGTGGTATTACTTGAAGTTTGCATTTAGTCTGATCCAAATATTGACAAAATGGAGATTGCAACATATCTATCATACGGCATATACTTTATTGGAACCGCAGTTTTTTTGACTCTTGTCTGCACCATCTCTAAAAAAACTGTGGCTGATTACAATCCTTTTTTGTTTCTACAATTGTTTTGGATCCTGGTCTTTAATTTAAATATTACACAAGCATTTTGGCAGATAAACTGTATAAAAAACTAATTTTTAGTAATCTATGTATGGCTGCTTTTAGTTATTACCTTTTTATGTTTTCCTGTAACAAAATCTAGATCTCATCAAAGTAAATTCGGTGTTAAAGGTTACACAAGCAGTCAAATCATATCTGTAACAAAAATAAGGGATCGATTTTTTACTATTAAAAGCTGAACCAAAATCGAAATGTGCAAAAGAAGCTGTCATAAATGTTTGCCCTATGTTATTTCCGATCAGCATGCTCTTGCACGTAAATAAAATGGATGTAAAAGTATTAATAATACTTTATAAAGTATTGCGTAGCCTTGAATTTGCATTTTTATTACTATATATTCTAAAGATATCTGAAATATTATTACTGACATGAGGGCAATGTTTCTAAAGTTATAATTACTTTAAGCGACTAAACAATATAGTCTGCAACCTAGTTTATTTTTTTATCTCTTTCATTACTTTACACTTTTCGCAATTCATTTTACTATTTACAGTGTATACGCTAGAGCTTCACGCATGGTTCTCATTACCAGATACTCGAAATAGCGATTAATTAGTATAATACTCGATACTCAAATTTCTAATATGAGTAATTTTCATTTTTTGTTGAAAAATATACAAGACCTCAATGCAGACAAAAGTAAAAGTTTATAAGGAAATATATAAAATTATCTAATTTTATAACTAATAAAAATAATATATGTAAGAGACACATTAATCTTTATACAAAAACGCTTTAGAATGTACGAAAATAGTCTTAAAGATTGCCAACTGATTCCCCTTTAAATATTTTTTTGCAAACCGTACGCTTTTTTAATCTATATACTGTTTTTTGAGGCTGTTGTATTAGGGTACCAGCAAATTCTAGTTTTTTGGTCTCAAAGTGTTTTGACGCATCGTGTTCTTTTGTTACAAAACAATAACATAATGAATTATAATAAAAAATACATTTTTGTTTTTTATTTACGAAAAAAGGTCGTAGAAGACGACGAAATAGTATTTAAATGTGAATACTAGGGCTGGGTTCAATAAGGGTAAAGCCTTGTTGATAATTTTCGTTAATGTAGTAAAAAGCCGAATAAAAGTATCAAAAAATGTGAAAAGTAAAAACATAAAAAAAGATCACAGAAACAAGATATGTATGACAAAATTATTAAAAAAGGTATACTATTTACTATAACTTCGTCTTTGGTGGTATAAATCGATATATCTAATGATGAAATATCTAGTTATAAGTATATATGTTTTATTTAAATCTGAATAATATCAGCATCTTACATACTATTATGATCACTAAATAAAAGGATAATTATGAAAATAAACTGTAATTTTCCTGAAATTAATTTTAGCAAAGAATATTTAATCAAGTATTGAATAATTAAACACCGCGTAAAATCTTAAGTTTTTGCATAATATACAAAATATACAATTAAATGGATAATTGAAAAAGAAAGATGCTTTTAATTATTATGTTTCTAAAACAAAGGGCTTATCCTTTGTGCTATAAAAATTAATGTGGATTTGAATGATAAATATAAGTACTAAGAACACATAATTTTTTGATTATAGTATAGTACTTGCCATCTATATCAATCTCTTATATATACGTTGGCTTTGTACATTATTCTTTGTTTGTTTTTTTTTTCTATTGCATGGGGTTCGAATATTATTGAAAATGATATCAATAAGGAATTATCAATATTTACTAAAATGGATTGAATGTTACCTAGCTCTAGTAATAAGACATGATTATTTTGCAAAAATTTTTAGACGAAACCTCGACAAAAAATATTCGAGTAATACTCGATACTAGAAATTTTAGGGCCTGTGTAATTCAAACAGGTGCTTATGTTTATAATTAAAAGTGTTTCACGCCACGAACGTTTGTGGATTTTTCGCTGTATATATTTAAACGCTTTTACGTCAATAAACATGCGTGTATTTTTGACGAAAAAGTGTTTTGATCGTTTCGAAAGAACATAAGAAAACTGTTTTTGCCCTTACAAATAAAATCTCGTAGCCCTGTTTTCTTACGGAGTAGATTTCTTGTTACTATAAGAAAATATAAAGTCTTTTCTTTATCAAAAAACGTGTTAATGTAAATGGTCTGTAGAACGCGAGATTTAAAAGAAAAGTTGTTAGATTTCTAAAATATTTAAAATAAACTTAACAGGCAAAAGCCTGTAACTAAATAATAATATCAATTATTCTTTTCTTTGCATTTTTACAAAAGAAAAAACAAAAGCAGAAAAACCAGTAAAACATATTAAGCAACTTGTTATACCTTAAAAGGATATTTTCATTATATGTTGCTACAGTAACTATATTTTATCTGTCAAATATTCAAAAAAAACTATTAAGTAAATCTTAGTTCAAAAAAAACCGCTGGATCCTAAAAATATAAAAATTATTTTTTTTATGTATTGACCATGAGTTTTTAACATTGTATCTGTTGAATGAGCCGGTCTTACTTAATTTTTTCTTGGAAACTATATTTGAAAGAAAATTTTACTATTTACTTAAATCTTTTTTGCTTATATGCTTTAAATGTAATAAATGTCAATCGTATAAAACAATTATCACATCATATCTCATACTTTTTATCAATGTCAGAAATGATAATAACATAATGTTATGACACCCCTTGCACTACTTAATAGGCGAAAGCATAAAAATTTTACATATACACGCTGGGCGGGTCAACTTAGCATATAAACAAAAATTGGAATTTTAACGTGAATTTATAATGATATAAACGGTGCTAGCCCAACGGTATTTTTTTTTAGTACATTATTTTTAAATTATATCGGGTCGGATATTTTTAACCCAGTTGCATTTATATTTTGCACGCTTGTGTTTATATATTAGTAAAAATATGAAAAAATGAAGATAATCTATTTTATTTGCAAAAAACACAAAGATATTGTTTTTAGCCGTATTTCACTAATTAAATTTTATTTATTACTATATACTTCTTCTTGGCATTTTTATACTGTTATCCCTTTCTATTTATTCTAAGTGCTCATAAACATGTAAAAGGATGTTTCTGGAACCATGCCCCAAGAAAAAGGACAAATGGAGAAAAGTGTTTCTGACGTCATAATTTATTCCATAAAAGCATTTTGTCAGCGAAAAAAAACACTCGTGTTCATAAACGTTAACAAGTGTTTACGAACGGGCAGGAAAAACGTTTTTAGTCATTGAAAACGACACGCTTAATCGTTTTTGATCGTTTCAATCATTACTTACCTGCAAAAACGTTTGTGGTCGGTAAAAACGACACGAAAAAAATTACGATGAGCAAAATCGTAAACACGTCATTAATGAGCCGCTCATAAACGCTCATTTATGCGAATCAGACACGCCCTTAAGTAGTTAAATACTTAAATCAAGTTTTTTTACAAATGACACTATTTTTAAGCCCTAGAGTACGCACACTGTCTTTTTATTTATAGAGCCTATCATTTGAGTCAGCCTTTTTATACCCAAAAATATGTTTTTTGTATATAACGTAAACAAAACAACTAGATAAACCACTTATATATGTGTTATTAATATGTGTTATATTCTACGAATAAAAATAAAAAAAGTTTCATTTTTTTTCAAAATTATTGTTTTTTTTCCTTTTTTTATAAATAAAAAATTCTAATTTTTTTTGATCCCCAAACCTAATAATATACATATAAAATAAACGCAAAGCAATTTTAAACTAGTCTTTTACTTCAAAACATATAAATTAGTTATGAAGTGTATTACCAGTAGTTTTGTTTTTTATTATTTGTGTACACGTATATATTGTAAAAAATAGACAGTATTGATATTGTTGAATTATAAATATGTATTTTACATATTCATAAATGTTTTTTGCATTTTTTGCTTTCAAGATAATAAATATTAATTTATTGGTTCGATTATATATATATTTTTTGTTTTTGTTTTTTGTTTTATAACTTTTTTTATTTAAGTGATCGATATAAGGAAAATTTGTTTATCGTAGCAAATATTGAATTTCATCTTGAAAAAAAATAGAGAACTAGAAAAGTTTTTATAACAGGGGGCCTAAAAAAGACCATCGTGGGCCAAACACGGTCTTTGATCGGCCCTGATGATATTATAAATATGAAAGATGATACTTAACCCTTTAAGTCAAATTGTCTCAATTTGACAACCCTGTACATTTTAGAGGCACGAAAATAAAATGTAAAATTACTAGACACAAATGACTTTAAATGTGATTTTGCATATTAATGACAACGTATAAAAAATCATTCTGATGAAAAAAAAATGCCAGACATGTCATATTATTATATGGAATACATTTTATTGTGTATTTATTTCATGTTTTTGTAATACCCCTATTATGAATAATGATTTAGAGAATACGCAGAATTTGTGCTAACATCTTTATTTATACCAATTGATCCACAAAAACGCCTGTTAATACATTTGATGATTATAATGGATGATCGCTTGGTCCACGTTTATTTTATCCGGAAAAATTTATCAGTGAAGCTGGAACGATAAGAAATTTAAGTTTTACAAATGCTACATTAGACTTTTTTACCGACAAAGAAGTGATAAATTTAGTTGTTAAATATACAAATAATAATGTACTAAGAAAAAATATAAAACAAAAAAAAGGCAATCAAACCACTTTCTATATCTAAATTATATAATTATTTTGCAATTTATACCTATTTTTTACTTATTCCGATAGTTAACGTCAAGAAAGCTTGGTCTTTAAATGAAACGAAGCTCCAGGATAAAAAAAAATCATTTATGGGACGAAACAGGTTTAACGAAAAAAATCAAGTCAAATGTGTTTGTAGTTTAAGTGATTAATCGGCTTCAAAAATAAAGAATAATCCTCAAATATGCCAATATTTGACCAAAATTACTTTGAGTATTTACAAGCCGATAAGAAAACTTGCAATCGATGACAGCGGGATTCCCTATGAAAAAAAATACAAAATCCAGCTTATTTCCCGCTTAAATCCTACTCAAGGGGCATGTAACTTTACACGATTGCTCCATCATCCAGTGACTTTCTCTTTTTCAACGTATATGTTCCCATTAATCAACAATCAAAAAAATATGCACAGATTTTACACAGAAATTTCGACACAAAAACCACATTATTTACATGGACAACTTCTATATAAGTGTTCAAATTTTTGAAGAATTACGAAAAAGCAATATATATTGCTACGGCACTATCCGTCGATACAGAGAGAACCCAAAATATTTACTGAAAAGATAAAAAAACTAAATTAAGGCGAGTATCTTATAATTCAAAAAGATAATATAAATTTAATAGTCTTTTATGATAAAAAAGTTGTAAAGCTTTATCCAATATTCATAACTTTGTAAAGATAAGAAACTCTAAAACTAAATCTAACCAAAAAAAAGTCACTATAAGTAGGCCTATATGCATCCTAGACTACAACCGAAATATGGGTGGTGTTGATTTACCAGATCAGTACCTCACAAATTATAGTTGTCTAAGGAAAACTCGACGGTGAACAACTAAATCTACAATATATATTTTTTTCTAACAATTTATCTACAATTTATTTATACTGTATAATAAATCGACATAAATAAAAAAATATCATTATAATTTTATGCTAGAAGCTTTTAGATATTTTAAAATGACAGGAAATGCACACTCGCATATTACTAACAACCGGCAATTGTCCATATTTGTCGTTAGGCGCATCAGATGTGTGTTTTGTGCAAGTCGAGGTAATACAAATATTTAATGTGGGTAGTCCTACGTTTTGATCCCCTCAAAACGGTTTTGGCTCACTAAAATTTTAGTATATATAAAAATTGGTTTTCAAACCCCCTAAAATGAACCCTAAAATATTCTATAAAGCAATTTAAACAACTTGAGGGATAATTGAATTTAGCCAGAAATATGATATTATTCCAACGGTCTTTCCTATCTTATGCATTTGTGGAAAAGGAATGGGAGTTCAGTTTAAAAAAATAAAGACAACGATTATTCTTTTAAATTACGCTGCCATATCTGTAAAAAAGAAAAAATGAGTATTTGAAAACACATTTTTCGTGACCAGAAGCTAAAATAAGAATAATCAAAAACTGTCGATTGAATGCTTATTTAAATTATGTTTTTTATATTTCGATAATAAAACACATATTGATATAATGAGAATATGGTAAATTACGCAGACCACACGGTTGTAAATTGGGCGAATTAATACCGTGATATACTCACAACTAGCCTTGATGACAGTGGAAAACTAGGAGGACCGGGATGTAGAGTTCAAGTGGACACAAGCTTTAGTAGAGGCAAAAACAAGTACAAAGTGGGGAGGTTACTCCTCGGTGATATAAATGAAGAAACTATAGATTAAAAAGAAGAACGTGAGTCTAACTATAATACAAAGATAGATAGACCATGGGTGTTTGGAATGTGTGAGCAGCACACGAACAAAATGAGAATAATGGTGGAAAAGAGAAACAGGGAGGCACTTCATGGTTCTATAAAAGCGCACGTAAATAAAGGTACTATGATTGTCAGTGATGGGTGAGCTGCGTATGGTAACTTAGTGAAAAAGGGATTTGGCCATGAAATAGTAAACCACAAGAAGAACTATGTGAACCCTAACACTGTGCCCATACGCAGCGAGTGGAGTGTACGTGGGGGCATGTAAAGCTTTTGATAATGAAAAGGAGGTGGTGGACCACACTGAAGCTCCTTGATTCACATCTTGATGAATATTGTTTTACAAGAAAACACGGAATTGATAGCTACGAATCTTTTCTTCGAATAATTAAATAAATGATTTACTTAAAACTGTGCATTTTTTTATAAATAATTAATTTTGTTTCTTTATTTTTTCTTTTGTTTCTTCTTGTATGTTTATTTATCTATTTTATATAATAATTGGGCTGAATTTGTATATCTGAAAATTTTGGGTGGGCCAGACTTGTTTGGGTGGGCCAAAACGTAGTAATACCTAAATGTGAAACATGTGATGTGTATCTCTGTGTGCAAAACTGTTTTTAGTTAAAACATAACAGAGATAAAACTATTGAATAAATAAGAAGTGATTTGATAATATTTATAAAGATCAAATTTTTTCGGTGGATGCGCAAAAAATTGAAAAATTTATTTATATGTCTATATATATATTTATCAATCAAAAATACTCCTCGTTATGTTTCGTAGAAAGGACGAATATAGGATAGAATAATATTCAAATCATTTGCCTTGGTCTTCGTGAAATTCACTTAAAACCGTTGTCATTTTAAATTCTACTATCTACTTTTTATCCTTTTAATTTTTCGACTATATATATAACTACTATAAAAAACTATAGGGCACGCCTCCGCATTTGTAATTTAAGTAAAACAGTGGCATAACCTCATTGTAATCTCGTAAATAAAGTATCTCATCCATGATTTTTGTGACAGACCTTTGAGCAAATATTTTCATATTTGACTTACACTTTGAGCATAATAGACATGTTCAAAAAAGGCAGGGGGGTAAACTTATAGGGTTAATAGAAAATAATGAATTATATAGAATAATAAATGTAGATTTTTAAATCTAAAAAATAGTATATGTAAAAGATTAAGTATTCTTATAAATCATGGGTTCCTGAACTGTGAGTAGTAAACCTACTACGGTAAAACTATAGATAAGGCTGGAACTGCGGAAAAATAATGTAACTCTTACGCATAAATATAATAATATGTGTAAATCTATTGTCCTCTCAAATTAATTAAATTCAATGTTTAAATTTGCTCAAATCAATTTCTCCATAGGTGTAAAGAGTAGAAAAAATGCAGTAAAACCCTATTTTATGACTTATCTGCAAGAAAATGGCTAATTTCTGTCGTAAAAGAAGAACTTGATATCACTGATAGATTTCAATTTTTTTTAAAGAATACTATTGCCTATAAAAAGATTAAATATGTGCATCCATGTTATCATAGCTCTACTTGTTGACAAAAATATACCTTATTTGTTGTAATATGTTACCACATATCAATGTAATAGTGCCTTTTCTAAGCTTTTGCACGTAAAAATTATGAAATAACATAAGTATAGGACAAGAAGTGAGTAAATTCTGTCTACAAAAACGCGAGGTATGCAAATGTATTGACCTAAATACAATATATGCTATCTTACTAATTTTTTTTATCAAAAAACCAAAAAAATGTCTATATTAAATTGTATGTTTGCTTACTATTTTATTAATGCAATAGGTAAATCATATATGGTTACAATAAACAGTTGTATATATATGTTATCCTTCTGTGCAACAAGATACATCATCCTTGACTTCAAGCGATGGTACTGGGATTGTATTTCATATATAGTTTTCATTTTTGATTTTATATGTGATAACTAAAAGAGTGCATTTCTGTGATTCATCACAGTCATAACTAGCGTTGTGTTGCAAAGTGGTTCCAGGCCAACTATGTGTTCCCCATTATCAAATACCTGTTAATATTTATTAGGGGGCCATGGATTTCTACATTTTTTTTACATTAAGGTAAATTAAAAAAGCATTGGGACCATTGATATAAATATAACATTGAATAAGAAATGTGAGGCAAGGAGATTAAACCATTAAAATGGTTGCTGCTATAAAAAGAGATATAAAGAAGCAATGATATAAAATATGGAGATACACAAGCACAATTTGGAAGTAAAAAAATTGCAATTGTAAAAGATGAAGCTAAGAACGAATGTTTAAAAATAAAAAAAATATACCAGTACAATAATGCAGACGCAGAAAGGAGAAGAAAAAAATTTGATTAAAGACAAAACAAGGAGTAAAGGAAAAGGATTACAAAATCAAAAATTATAAGCAAATCAAAGAGAAAATAAGAATAAAAAAAATGGAAGAAAGAAAGATTAAAAGTGGAACGGGCCGAAACAACAAAAAAGGTTAAAAGTGATAGTAAAAAAGGGCTATAAAGCCAAATAAAAGAGGACCACATGTATTGGAACGACTAAAAAGAAATATAAAAAAGAGAAAAAAACACATTTTGTAGGGTACATAATTAACATACACAATTTTTAGTGCATCAAACAAGATCCAGACAATAAAAGTAATAAGAAATGCAATAAAAATACTGTTAAACTAGCCATGGTATGGTAAACTGTTGTGGTTTTGCCCGAGTGCAATATAAGTATGAGCAGGCCTCTTATCATTAACATAAAATAAATTAATTTTAGCTAAATTAGTAGTAATAAGGTGTTTTATAATCTAAAACTAAGAGAACTAGGAGAAAAATTTACATAAAACAAAACCTGGATTTTCTTATAGCGCTAGTGCACTTTTAATGTTTCCGTTTTGAGAGAGAAAATTATTGAATAAAATAGGGGATAAAAAATAAAGCTTTCTGTAACAAAGCGGAACGAAATAAATTAAAAATAATCAAAATAAAAACAAATAACAATACCAAATATAAGCCGCAGTATTTAATTGTAAATAGAATACTAAGTTCTTACCTGATTCCAAAGGCATAAAAACCTTTCATTCTATCTTAAATTCGTAATACCAGGCAAATTGAGCAATACTACACTCGTATATGCTGCTCCTTGTACTATTTCAAATTTTATAACGTTTTTTTATGCTACTTCGCACTTTTTCAGTTTGCTGTGTGTGGGTATCTGTCTCAGGATATACAAAATGTGGTTTTCCTGAACTTTAGTATTCACTTTTTTTGACCCCCTAAAATATAAATTCTAGACATCAGAAATGATATAACAAGTAAAAATACGTTTTTGCAACCCATTGACGGTCTGGTAATCATAAGTAGGATACCTTAAAATACATACCAATTTATCCAACATATATTGAGCCCGATAAAACGGTTTTCCAACTTTAAAAATTAAATACGAGTGAGGATACTGTAAGAAATTTATATAAAGCAAAAAAAAAAACAAAACTGGTGTCGTTGTAAGAACATTTAAATAAATAAAAAATGCTTTTATACGCAACATAAGAAAAACTTAAATATTGAATCGTTGAATTTAATGGAAAATTAAAAAAAAAAATTAAGATTTATAGTTATTTTATTAAACAATTAGTTTCGTTTTTTTTTTTGTTTAGCTTTGTATTGTAGTTTCGGCTTTATTTATTTTATCCTACTCAGGGTGCCAGAATCTACATCGGGGTACCATAATATATTAGTATCACTGTGGATTGTACAGAATCAAGGGAGATTATTTTTACAAGAGTAAATATTGTAATGCCTGTCACGTTGGGGGAGGGGGAGTGGGGAGATGAAGAAGAAATGACGTTTAAGGTGGATGGTGCAATAATCATAGGTTAATTTTTTGTTCCCTTTTTTTATATAAAAAAATTCTATTTTTCAAGATTTTTCCGAGGGAAAGAAGGGGAAAGACAAATTATAAATATTTCTTCCATACGCAAAAATCGATAACTAAGAGCACAGTTCTTTTCAGAAAGCAGTGAATCCTCTAAAATTCATCCTCCTGTTTTCTGCTTTCGTCCCTTATAAGCTTCTATTAATCCTACTATTTTTTGATATTCATCGTCCGTGTAGTAGTTTTTTTCAATTCTTACATTAGGGTTGTAGATGTAACATTTGGTATGCTTTATCGCATATTGTATATGATCCGCAGTCGGTTGTCTTACTTATAATATTGGGCCTTCATATTTCTGCCCAAGTTTTTGTCTGGTTTTATGTGACTTGTATAAAATAAGGCTCATATTAGAAACATAATGTTGCTTTTAATTGTCTTTTGTTGTTTTAATTGATTCCTACTACGTTTTTTCAATACTTCAATCTGGAAATTTGTAATCCGTTTCATTCTTTCTTCTGGTATTTCCTCTTGTTTTTCTCTTTTCTTAGATGAGTATGGGATTTTTGAAAGTCTCCCAAAAAGTAATCTAAAAGGACTGTGTATTAATCCTTCCTGTATTCTTATGTTAAAACTAAATCTTGCCATTTCAAGATATTCTGACTAATCGTTTTTATTGGTATGTGCTACTTTTGCCAAATGCCTATAGTTTTTTTTTGTTCTCATAACGAGACCATTAGTTGTGGGATGGTCAGGGCTACAAAAGTTTTTTTCAATGTTTATTTTTTTACTTTTATTGTTTATCATGCCATTCTTGAACTCTCTTCAGTTGTCGAAAAAGATGACATCAGGACATCCTTGTGTTAATAAAATCTTCTTGTAAATATAATTTCTACCGATTCTGCTGTCTTATCTGCTAGACTATCCATTTCAATTCACTTCGTCAGTATCTTATTCCTATTATAATATATCGTTTGTTTCGTGATGTTTTTGGTAAAGGCCACATAATATCTATTTCTAAACGTTTATTTTCTGCAACTATTATACATGGGTAATTGCTTTTTTGGCGTATTCGCTCATTATATAATTTGCCTTGTCGCATTTTCCTACTATTATGTAAAAATCTCCTCTCATTTTGTTTCATTTTTATAATTTCTTTAGCGCGGCATATGTCGCCTTACTACATGTGTATCCTATATTCTTGTAGTTGTTAAAATACGTGCCTTTTTTGTCTTTCTATTCCGTGTTCCTGCATATCAGTTGTATTCGGTTCAACGTTTTTGCCATGTACCAATTTCTTGTTGTCTTTTGTTAGCCTTCTATACATTGTGTCGTTGTTTTTTTGTTTGCTTTTCTTCTTAATTGCATGAATTTCTTCTATCGCGTTGTTACTTAGCGCGTCGGGTACGCATAATGTCTCTCCTTTTATGTGTTTAATTAAAAAATTTTATTCACTGAGCTTAATGCTCCATCTTAGTAACTTTCCGCTTATATACTTTTCTTCATTATTTATACTAGGGCATTATTGTCTGTCTGAAGAGTGAATTTTCTTTCTAATAGATATGGTCGAAATGTTTTTATCGCATATTAAAACACTAATGCTTCCAATTCGTAGCTGTTATTTTCTCTTCATAGCCTATTGTAGTCCTCGAGCAGCTGCAAAAAACGTGTTCTTTATTTTCTATTGTTAGGCTCAGCATTGCTCCTATTTCATTTGCACATGCGTCGGTGGTCACAGTAAAATCATGTGTAAAATTTGGAAGTTTTAATATGGGTTCAGCTGTAAGCCTAAATTAAAAACCGTCAAAAGTTTTCTGTTGTTCTTTTTGCCATGTAGATTTACTTGTTTTTGCTAAGAGGTAGTGCAGTGGTCTTGCTATAGCGGCAATTTATTTGTACAATCTTCTAAAGTAACAGCAGAGTCCATTAAATTGTTGCACGCTAGTCCTATCTTTGGGTGTTACAAATTCTCAATTGCTTGCGTTTTTTTTCTAATATCTTTATGCCTTTTGCGCTTTTTTTGTAGCCCAGGTATAATATTTCGTTTGTAAAGAAATTTTTTTTTTTTTTGCAGTGTATCATTAAGTTGTACGCAAGTATTTCCCCTCATTATCTCTTTCACATAAATAAAATGCTCGCTTTTCGTTTCGGAGAAGATAACTATATCGACTAGGTATACCATCAAGGTATACGCAGTTGAATCTTTATAGTATTGAGTTCATTAATCTTTGGTAGGCGGCCTATTACAAAGCCCAAATGGCTTACAACTTTATTCAGATAAGCCATTATGGGATAGAATGCAATTTTAGTTTTATCTGATTTCTTAACAGAAATTTGCCAATATCCTGATATTAAGTCAATCTTTGTTCAGTGTTTTGCATTTCCTAAAGTATCATAAGTATCGTCTATTCTTGGTAATGGAAATCTATCTTTTACCGTGGCTCTGTTTACGTTCCTATAATACATACAAAATCTTGTTCCTCCAGCTGCTTGTAGACCAGAAACTATTGGGCTACGCA